>KE505359.1:75458-88027 GCA_000441515.1 Elaeis oleifera
TTAATTAATTTTTATTAATTTACTAACACTTAGCAAATTATTTCATCATAACTTTTGCTTAAGTTTAATCATCAATCGAATTAACGATTACACCCTTCAACGATTCTTAATCGTCGATCAGTGACATGATCAGTCAGAAATTTCTTTTAAGTGTGACCCTGTAGGTTCGAACCTAAGCCAGTAGCATAAAAATAAATTTCAGAACTAATCGATGTAACCATCTAGCAATAAGATCCGACGTCCGAATAGGTCAAACGATAGCAAAGCAACATTTAAGAATCTACTGGCATATGATAACCATATAATTCATCCATTTGATCTTAATGCTCAAGGTGACGTAGGGTTTAACTGTCAATCTTGGAATAGTCATCCATATTGTATTTCAATCTTTCAAATCCATCACATGGATTATGCGGGTCAGGTTTTGCTAAATTGAAATACAATGATATATTAACTCTTATTTTTCGGAGGGATCAATTCCTTCTTGACTTACATACCAACTTAACAAGTACTTGACTATATCCAAAATCTTTCGTTACTAAATTAGAAGGTCAGGTAATCCAGTACTAAATACAGTGAGTTGCTTGCAAGTCACTGTGGTGATCTCAGGTCGGAGGGATACTTATACCCATACCCTTCGCGAGCTACTCTTAACAACAGAGTGCTCCGTAGTTGGTTACGTTCAATGAGATGTACTCCTATATCTTACTTGCATGTCATAATAGTATCTCCACACCACTGGATTACGAGGACAACCAACACATATGGCAGACAATGATCTACACTTAATAATCACTATTATCCTAGTAATAGCGTATCATTTGATCATGAACCAGCTTAAGGACTATACGATAAATCCTCTTTTATCGATCAAAGTAGTCCTAAGGACTTCATCATAACACAGGAGTTCATTAGAAGATATAACTTTGTGATGAAAAAGATCAAATAACTTTATTAATGATCAATTCAAATACATTTATAATTAGCACAATTGTCAAACGATTGATTTTAAGATATAATTTTAACAGTGCACTCATTTTGATTGGCATTCCCCTCCCAATAGAGCATGCAATCATTAGGACATGCATGTATCTTGTTTAAGTAAAGTCCAACTGTTCAATAGTCTTCGATACCTCATAATTATTCTTTAAATTTATGCATTATCTGAAAAATATCTCCTAAAAGCTCTAGTATTCCGTTCACTCCATTATTATTGAACCCATTAGAGCATTTCGCATGATACAATCAGATTAAGAACTTAAGCTTCACCATCTTTTCACATCCAAAATATAATGGAACATTAGTATCCTCCATCAACTTGTGGACCTTCTCCACATCCTCACTATTTGTCATTCCACCAACCACAGAATCAGGCATGGACGTGGATGTACCGTCATTGTGGCCAACAATAAAAGATATCATGAACCATTTGTTCCACTCTCCCATCATGTTGATCACCTCCTTGCGGCCTACCCTTATCATGTTGATCCCAATAAATTTCATAGTCAAATTTAAAGTCATAAATAGTGAGGAGATCATTTACATCTTGATGAGATAGCCAAGGCACACCCAGTACACTTCTTATAAGGACATTGGATAAGTCCATGATCTCCGAATTTCTCTATAACAAAATCAAGAAATTTTTAAAATCCGACCTCATATTCTGGCGAGAGCCTACTCAACTTCATCCACCCCTTATCCATGGTTAAAATGGTGATACTGTAATTAAATCATCTGTGGAAATAAGACACAATACAATAACAGCAAGATAATTTGATAGTAATTGCTCATAATTTGTGCACGCATACCAATGCACTGAATTCATAACATCATTACATAGATAAAAAAAATAATGCTTAATGAATCCTAACTCCACCAACTCCTTCCTAATTGGTGTGGTCCTATCTCTTTCAAAAATGCATCACTTTTATTATTGCCACAGCTTTATTCTTTATTCCATATATGAGAAAAATCCAATAGCATCTCCCTACAGTTCTCCAAGTACATGATATAGATTAATCATATTTTAACCATATCTAATATGTATCCAAAGAACAAACGAGATAACTGTGATAAAATTTTCATAATACAATAAAGAATGGTATGACAATAATAAAAATTGATGTATTTTGAATGCCCAAATGGGGCATTCAAGAGCCATTCACAGAGTCTATTTTGGGAACCCTGTGACCGACTCTTGAATGGAAGTCTAAGATCACATCAATGCATGCATTAAATCACTACCATGCATCTCTCTATGAAAATAGAGAGATATACCCAGATCTGACCCTGATCTTGATTCGGATCCGATCCGAATGCCGACCCGAATCCTAACCTAGATCCCAAACTGAATCTAAGTCGATCCGAATCGGATCCCAGATCGGATCCCTATCCGGATCCTAATTATTATTTTTTTATTATAATTATTATTTGATAATAATATAATAAAATTATTTTATTACAACACACCACTCTCCACCCCAATCCACTGCATCCCGGCCCGTCACCACCACCCCTACCCCCACTCCACCCACCTTGCACCGCCCCTCCCTGTCCTTCACCCCACCCCCCGCACCACCCCACCCCATGTCATGCCGTCGCACCCTCCGTTCGTGCCCCACCCCTACAGCTCCCACCTTCTTCGGCTCCCATCCCTTGCGGCCCCGTCCTCCATCCACCCCTACGCCACCACCCACGCCGCCCTCCGCTCGCGCCGCCTCCCCTGCGGCCCCCATCCTCTGCCCAACCCCACGCCACCCCATACTGTGCCGCCCCTTTGCTTGCACCCCCAACCCCATCCTCCGCCCCACCCCCTGTGCCACCACACCCACCCCACGGTGCCCCTCCGCCCTCCACCCCCACGGCCCAACCCCCCTCCATCCTCCACCCACCCCCTGGCCTGCTCTGCTTCACCCCCACCCCTGCTCCTCCCTTCCCCGTGGAGCCATAAAAAAAGGGTTACCTTACAGCAGCGGTGGCGGCGGTGGCAGCAGTGATGGCAACGGCAACAGCGACTGCAGTGACGATGGAGAGGACTGGCGATGGAGAAGAGGGAGATGGGACCAAGGGGGTTGGAGCCGACGACGGCGCTAGAGGGAGGGGAAGCAATGGGCAGGCCAACAATGCTAGAGGGAGGTAGGAGAGAGAGAGAGTTAAGCACAAAATGAAGAAAAGAGGGTACGGCCCTGAAAAATTTTCAGACCTATGACAGCGATTTTTAAAACCGTTGCTATAGGTTAATGGCAACGGTTATCAACCACTGCAACAAACATTTAGCAATAGTTGAGGCAACCACTGCTATAAATGTGTAGCAGCGGGCTTTAGAACCATTACTATAGATATATAGTAGCAGTTATCTCTCAACTACTGCTTTAGAGCCTAAATATAAATTTTTTTATATTTTCTCTAAATATAGTATAAATTTAAATTTAAATCTATCTTCACCATTTATTATCTAAATAATTATCGTTAAAGTATCGTGACAAATAATCACCTCGATCTGATAGCCCTAGCTATATTAATCAATAAAATTTGATTTCAATGATCACGAACGATCATATAATAATCTGATAGATAGAGATCATCGATAGATTCAAAAAATTATAACGATGATCTCGATGATATTTATAGCACACTATCAAAATTTTGCTTCAATCACATATCATTATTATGATCAATTTAGCACGTGATGATTTCAGTCGTTAAATGAAAAATGAGTGATCAAAATATCAAACTGCATCCGATTAAGATAATTTTTAAGATAAATGATCTTTTCTACTACTTTAATTATTTGAATGATAGTGATTATAAAATTCAAACCACGTGTATATGAACCATCGAAGAACGGATACTGAAGTTGCATAAAATATCAATCAGAATCTAAAAGATGCCACTTTAATTATTAGTTAAAAATCAATTAAATCTTATCCTTTATATATGAGCTCATCTTCTCTTACAATTTCAATATCCGTTCCTCGAACGAATAAATACGAGCTAGCTAGCTCTTCTTCTCCTTCGACTTCAATATCCATTCTTCGATGGTTCATATACATACAATTTAAATTTTATGATCATCATCATTCAAATGATTAAAGGGATAGCAAAGATCATTTATCTCAAAAATCACCTTAATCGAATATAGTTTGGCCTTTTGATCACTCATTTTTTATTTAATGGTCGAAATCATCGCATGCTAGATTGACCATGATAATGATGTCCGATTGAAGTAAAATTTTGATAGTATGCTATAAATATCATCATAATCATCGTTATAAATTTTGGATCTATTGATGGTCTCTATCTATCAGATCATCATGCGGTCGTTCGTGATCGTTGAAATTAAATTTATTGATCGACTTAGTTAGGGCTATCAGATCGAGATGATCTTTTGTCACGACACTCTAACAGTAATTATTTAGATAATGAATGATGAAGATATACTTTAATTTAATTATACCATATTTAGAGAAATATATAAAAAAATTTATATTCTGTCAATATAGCAGCAGTTAAACAAAATCGCCGCTATCGATCAATATTGCAGTGGTTATGTATAACCGTTGTCATAGATTTGAGATATGACAGCAGTTATAAATAACCACTGTCATAGTTTTGACCTATAGCAGTGGTTACGATTAACCACTGCTATAGGTTAACCTATGGCAGCAATTGTATGTAACCGATGCCACAGGTAAAATCTATGGCAGCGGTTGTACGTAACCACTGTTATATCTCAAATCTATGACAATGATTATATGTAACCACTACTATATATCAGACCAATGACAGCAGTTGATTAATCGCTGCTATATATCAGACATATGGCAGTGATTATGTGTAACCGCTGTCATAGATTAGATTTATGATAGTAGTTATTAAATAATTACTGCTATATGTACCCTGTGATAGCGGTTATAAGTAACCGCTGCTATAGGTCAAAACTATGGCAGCGGTTATATATAACCATTGTCATAGAGTCTATAGTAGTGGTTGTCTAATCGCTGCCATAGTAAGTGCCACCATAGGCCCTTTCTGTAGTAGTATCAAGCCATCCCATGCAAAATAGAAAGGAATCAAGGAGAAAGATCACAAATCAAGGGTTAGGATGGGTAGGAGGGAGATTTTAAGGTTTGAAAGTGAAAGGAACGGTTAAGGAACAATAGCAAAGTGAAATAGGGCAAGATAGGGATCATGGAGCCAACTTTATGGCCTACAATCTCGGCAATTTGAGTCGACTCAAATTTCTATTCGAGTCGACTCGAGCAGGAGTCGACTCAGATTTTTGTTCGAGTCGACTCGAGCACGAGTCTGAAATATATCATTATTTCACAGAGTATTCAGTGCACAAGGGACATTGGGGGGTTTTTTAAAAAGGTCAATCAATGATTATATAGATAAATTGATTATTTAAGTTTGGACCAACTTCGTTTAGGCAAAAAAGATAAGATCTAATTTGAGTGATAGCAAATTCTTAGTTCTCTTCTAATGATGCTAAACCTTTCTTCACTAAGAAATTTGATAAATATGTTAGTTAATTGTATATCAGTACTAACAAACTCAAGCATTACATCATTATTTGTACATGATCTTTATGAAGTGATGTCTTATCTCAATATGTTTAGATCTTGAGTGTTGAATTAGGTTCTTAATTAAGTTGATTGCGCTTATGTTATTACATCTTATTAGAACATTATTAAGTTTAATGCCAAAATCTTCAAGTTGTTGTTTAATCTACATGATTTGAGCACAATAACTCCCTGCAGCAATATATTCGACCTCGACTGTAGATAATGCTATTGAGTTTTGTTTCTTGCTAAATCATGAGATCAAATTAATTCTAAAAAATTGACAAGTGCCACTTGTGCTCTTTTATCTAGTTTATACGTAGTAAAGTCCGCATCAGAATATCCAATTAATTCAAAAAGTGATAATCTACCATACCATAACCCAACATTAACTATGCCAGATAAGTATCTAAAGATTTTTTTAACAGCTAATAAGTGAGATTTTTTAAGATCTGACTGATACCTTACGCACATACAAATCTAAATATAATATCTAGCCTACTTGTGGTAAGATAAAGTAAAGATCCTATCATATCTCTATATAGTTTAGTGTCAACTTTCTTATCCTTTTCATCTTTGTCAAGCTTACAAAAGGACTCATAGGTATACCAATTGATCTTGAAGTCTCCATTCCAAACTTTTTGAGTTATTTTTTTATATTTTATTTGGTTGATAGAGATTTTTTCTTCACTTTGCTTAATCTGAAGTTTGAGAAAGAAGTTCAGCTCTCCTATCATGCTCATCTCGAATTCACCTACATAAGCTTAGCAAACTCTTAACAAAGACACTTATTAGTAGAACCGAAGATAATATCATCCATAAATTTATACCACTAATAGATTATCAACTTTCCTTTTAAGAATAATATTTTATCAATATTTCTTCTAGCAAACTCATTATCTAGCAAGAATTTACTTAACCTTTCATACCATACACGTAGAGCTTGTTTTAATCTATATAGAGTTTTATGTAGTTTCAAGATACGATTGAAAAATGCATGATTTTCAAAACCAAGAGGCTATTCAACATATACTTCCTCAGCTATATATCCATTTAAAAATACACTCTTAATATCCATTTGATACAATTTAAAATTCATGAAATATACAAAGGCAAGTAGTAGTCTAATTGCTTCCAATCTAGCTATTGGGCCAAAATTTTATCAAAATCAAAGTTTTCTTCTTGATTGTATCCTTTAGAACTAGCCTAGCTTTATTTCTAACAATAGTGTCATGTTCATCTAATTTATTTCTATATATCCATTTAGTTTCAATTACAAGATAGTTATTAGATCTATCAACTAGGATCCAAACTTTATTTCTTTCAAATTGATTTAATTCTTCTTGCATAATATTTATCCAACAAGGGTCATTTTCAGCTTCTTCAATTATTTTAGGTTCAATTTGGAATATAAAAGCTAAATAATTATTAACATTTCTTAGAAAAGATCAAGTTCTTATCCCGTATGATGGATCACCAATAATAAATTTTTGGATGTCTATGTGCATACCTCCACTCTTTAGATAGTTCATCTCTTTGATTTGGAGTAAATTTTTCATCCTTATCTTCTTCATCCTCTTTTCTTAAATCTTCTTCATTGTCTTGAGGATGATCACCCTTTAGTGTGAGGCTATCCATCTTGTTGTTGAGATTTTTTGCATCTTCATCTAAAATATCTTCTTTTTTAGAAGATTTATCATTAGATTCATCAAAAACTGCATGGATAGATTCTTCAGCAATAAGAGTTTTTTGGTTGAAGACTCTATATGCCTTTCTTGATGAGGAGTATCCCAAGAAGATACCCTCATCCAACTGAAGGAGTCAATCCAATTCAAGGATGGATCGCTAGGGAACATCTAAAAATTTTCTATAATAATCTAATATAAATTTTATCTTTTATCTGATACACAATGGAATAGGGATCAAATCCCCAAAGGATTCTTGAATCCGAAGCCTCACAAAGGTTTGAACACACAAATCCTCTACTTCACGTGCACGCCAAGCTTCGTAAGAAAGCAAGATGAAGCCTCGGATTATTGTACCTTCACAAGACAACAAGGGAGGAAGGATATGGATCTCTGATGTGACGCCTCTCACCAACAATAGGGATGCCCATAAGCCTCTTCACTCCAACAAGAGATCAGCCCAAAACCACACGCCAAGGAGAAGGATAGCACTCCTTTGGATGCCTCCTCTTTCTCTCTTTCTCACCTTAGCACATAATCTAATTATTATGCTTTGATCATTATAGATCCTCCCTATTTATTAATGATTCCCCATGATCCAATAGACTAGGAGACCTAATTCAAATCAGCTTTGAATTATTCCATCACTTATCTAAGAAGGAGTCCTAATTGAGATAGGATAGGCACCTAACTAGGCACTCCCACGCACCCACGCCTACATCCAGGAGTGGGGTGGAAATAACCAGCACCCCACCCTCCTTTGGTTGGCCATGAGAAGAGAGAGTCTCAGTAAAATTAGACTCTAAGGATCTAATCCAAATATGGATCAATTCGAATCCAATTCGAATCTGATTCGAACTTATTTTGAATAGACTGTAAATCCTAAACTATTTAAGATTTAAGATCAAGTCTAACTTATAATTTTAACTTAATTAAGTTTAATTAAATTAGATCTAATCTGAAATTAATTAGTACTTAAATTTAATCTCTCATAGACTTCTTGGATCATAGATCAAATTTTGTTTATCTTCAGAATTAGACTTGAACCTCATATCTAATGCTAGCTAGACATAGTCAACTGTTTAATCCCGGATGACCTATAACTTAACTCTCGATCAAGTCAATCTATTTATTCAATCAAGTCATGTACTTTCAAATTGAATTATATAGACTTAAGCTAATTTTTTTCTACGTCACTTGACTTTGTGTGTGACTCCATAGGTTGGAATACTAAGTCAGTAGCACAGAACTATTTCTATACTAATAGAAGTTATCATCTAGCAATAATTTTTGACGTCCGAATAGGTCAAATATTTGCAAAGTTATATTCAAGAACCTATGCATATGGTTACTGCATAATTCATCTCTTTGACCCAGAATACTCTAGGATGATCTAGAGTTAAACTGTCAACCCTAAAGAATCATCCACATTGTATTCCAACCTTTTAAATCCATCTCATAGATTATCCTGGCTAAGATTTTACTAAATTAAATACAGTGATACATTACCTCCTATAATCCAAAGGGATCAATCCCATCTTGATCTACACACAGCCTTCGTAAGTACTTGACTGTATCCAGTAGCCTTCCATTACTGTATTAGAAATACAGATAGTCTGGTATCAAAGTACAGTGAGTTGCCTGTAAGTCACTATGGTGATCTCTAGTTTGAGGGATATTTATGTCCATATGCTTTGTGAGCTGTTCTTAATAGCATAGCACTCAACAGGTGAGTCATTTGTTCAGTGACGATGTACTCCTACATCTCACCTATATGCATACCAATGTCTCCACACTTGTTAGTTAAGAGGACAACCAACCTATATAGCATACAATGATATTCACTCGATAAACATCATCATTCTTTAATGATATATCATTTGATCGCGAACATATTTAAAACTATACGATAAATCCTCCTTTATCGATTACTTTATAGTTCTAAGGACTTCATCACAACACAAGAGTTTTAGCAAAGAAGATGTAACTTTGTGATGAAAGATGCCATAATAACTTTATTCATTGATAAATAATTCATATACATATTATAAAAGAAGTATAATCATCCAAATGATTGGCTTTAAGATATATTTCTAGCAACTCTCACTTGGACTAAAGTCAATCGGAGCAGTATCTTATGACCATCTTCTACTTATGATCATCGAACTCTTTAATCTCGAGAGCTTTAGTGAAGCAGTCAGTCAGATTCTCCTTTCCATCGATCTTCTGAAGCCCGACGTCATCTTGATCCACGATCTCACGTACAAGATGATAGCAATATAGAATATGCTTGATATTGCTAGTGTGACTTTGGTTCTTTCGCTTGAGCTATGGCCCCAGTGCTGTCACAGTACAGTAAAATAGGGCCATCAATAGAGGATGTCACTTCAAGCTAAGTGATAAATTTTTACAACCATACCACCTCCTTTACAGCATCAGATGCAGCAATGTATTCTACTTTGTATACAGAATCAGCCATAATATGTTGCTTGAAACTCTGCCAACATATTGCTCTTTCATTTAAGGTAAATACGTAGCCCGACATGCTTCTACTGTCATCACTATCTGATTGAAACTAAAATCAGAATATTTCATAAGTTTCAAATCAGTATCTCCATAGATAAGTCATTGGTCCTTAGTATTTTTCAAATACTTAAGGATTGTCTTCACAATCTTTTAATGATTCTCACCTGGATCAAATTGATACCTACTCACTACCCCTAGTGAATAGGCCACATCCGATCTAGTATACGTCATGACGTACATGATAGATCTCACTATCAAAGTATATAGGATCCTACTCATACACTCTCTCTCCTGAGAGATTATCAGACAATCTTTTTGGAGAGAGTAATTTCATGACCTATCGAAAAATAGTTTTCTTAAAATTTTTATGTTGAATTATTTCAACATGATATCGATGTACGTAGATTGGGACAATCCAAATAATTTTTATATCTATCTCTATAGATCTTCATCCCTAGGATGTCAGATGCTTCTCCCAAATCTTTTATGGAGAACTGTGATGATAATCACAGCTTTATACTTTAAAAATATTGGAATATCATTTTCTATTAACAGCATGTCATCTACATACAGTACAAAAAAAATGACTACAGAATTGTTAGCCCATTTGTAGATGCAAGGCTCTTCTCCATTCCTAACGAAGCCATACATTTTGATCATCTTATCAAAATGCATATTCCAACTCCTAAATACCTGCTTCAATCCATAGATTGACATATTTAGTTTGCACATCTTAGATTCGTCTGTGGATGTGAATCTTTCAGGTTGTATTATATACACCTCTTCTTTTAGCTCCTCATTTAGGAAAGTAATTTTAACATCCATTTGTCAGATCTTATAATCTAAGTGTGCTGCTATTGCAAGCATAATCCGAATGAACTTAAGCATTACCACAAGAGAGAACGTCTCGTTATAGTCAATACCATAATATTGACGGTAACCCTTGACAACTAGACAGGCTTTATAGATCTCTACTTTTTCATCCGCTCCTCTTTTTCTTTTGAAAATTCACTTGCACCCTATGGATTTTATCCCTTCGGATGAATCAACTAGTATCCATACACTATTGATCTCTATGGACTTCATCTCGAATTTCATGACCTCAAGATATTTTTAGGAGTCGAATATTTGCATGGCATCCATATAGGTGATCGGATCCTCATCATTCTCATCTACTTCGATAGAATCACCATCCAGATCAAGAAATCATAGTATCTGTCCTGTTGATGTGGTACTCTGCCGGATCTCCTTAATGGTGCCTCTATAGGCTCCAGATTTGATTCTCCAATCAAATCCAATTCTGTGTATGCTGGCTCTTCCACCTCATAAACTTCACCAAGTTTAATTTTGCTGGCATTAGTTTCTTCTCCAAGGAACTCTTTTTCTAAAAAGACTGCCCTATTGCTAACGAACATCTTTTGTTCTTCAGCGAGATAGAAAGTAGTATCCTTTAGTCTCCTTTGGGTATCCCAGGAACAAGCATTTATTGGACTTTGGTTCAAACTTATCTATCTTTAAATACCTGACATAAGCTAGACACCAATAAATCCAAAGGTGTGAGAGCACCAACCTACGTCATGTCCATATCTCATATGGAGTTTTATTGACATATTTATTTGAAACTTTGTTAAGTATATAGCATGCAATTTCAAGAGCATATCCCTTTTAGTAGATTGACAAATTTGTAAAATCCATCATAGATCGAACCATGTCTAATAAAGTTTGGTTCTTCCTTTCAGACACCCCATTATATTGTGATGTTTCAGAAAGGATCCACTGTGAGAGAATCTCATTCTCCTCTAAATATGTCAGAAAATCACTGGTGAGGTATTCACCTCCTTGATCTAATCGAAGAGTTTTAATACTTTTCCTAGTCTATTTAAACATTTCGAATGATTTCGATTTATGCTTCATAAGATGACGTACCCATATCTCGATAGATCGTCTGTAAATGTAATAAAGTAACAGTATCCTCCTCTAGCACCTATGTTCATAGGCCAACATACATCACTATATATTAGACCTAGAATATCATTGGCTCATTCATCTTTTTCGTAAAAGGTAATTTGGTCATCTTACCAAGTAGACAGGATTCACAGGTCGATAATGATTCACAATCATTAATTTCAAAGATATACTTCTGATTAACCTGTCTATTCTATTCTTGTTCACATGACCCAGCCTACAATGTCAAAGATAGGAATTGCTGACATTATCTATCCTAGGATATTTGTTCGATGTGTACATTATACAAACAGATTATGATAACATGTATATGATATATTTTAATTATCCACACATAATTGTAGTATCATTCACAATGATATCACAAAATCATCTTTATTAAAATTAAATCAAATTTAGTTAAAAAGTCTACAAAGATAACATTCATTAAAAAGAAGGACAATAATAATACTCATCTAACATGACACTACTAAACTCGAAAACAAGCTGTATAGTTTCTAAAACTAGAACTGAAACAAAATTTTCATCTCCAACATTCAAAAATTGCTCGTCTTCTCTAAATTTTTTACTGACCTGCAGTTCCTGCAATGAATTATAAATATTAATCAAACTTTCGGTGTCCAATACCTAGGTAGTAGTATCACAAACAGAGAAATTATAAGAAGTTATCATCTAAGTATCTTATGAAGTAACTGATTGTTTGTTTCTCTTATTCTATGACCTATTTGGATCTAGGAAAGCTATATATATAGGATAATTTTTTTAATAATCCAGCTTCTTGTAAAAGAAGCATTCTGCTTGGCTCTTATCGACTTTGATATTTTCTCTG
>KE505359.1:90689-101036 GCA_000441515.1 Elaeis oleifera
CTATTCAAATTTTAAATAATTTTATATCTAAATTTATTTTATTATAATGAGTTATAAATTATTTTAAATCTAATCTAAACTTATTTATTTATAATCAAAATAACTTATAAAAATCTCTTCGCTTTTTTTCTTCATGAAATAGGGTCACAATGACATCCTTATATATCATAAGAGAACCCGTCGAATGGACAAAAGAGGGACATTAATTCCTTCTTCCTCTTATGATCGGATGGTTTAATGATCTCATCAATTCGAGTACTACACTACTAAGATCTAAAATTTAATTTTAAATAAAATCACATCTATATATAATTTATCAAAATAAAGTAGGCATGTACATGACTTTGACCATATCAACCATATTCTTCATCTAATCTAATTAGATTTAATACATCACATACATCATATCAGATCTGAACTTAATTTATGTAGGATATAAAATATTAAATTCAAATCTAAAATCATATAGAAAATAATTAGATGTACAATAAACACATAAAGATTAAATTTTGGTTAGATCTGTTTCGATATTGTGCAAAATTTTGATTGAAATTAGATCTAAAATCTATCAAATAGATTCAATTCAGATCTGAAATAAGTCTGACTTCAATCGAAAATATCAATATAAAATTTTATTAAACTGATTTAAAATAAATTTTAAAGGAAGCTATTTTTCAATAAATCTGCAACAATAAAATTCTGTTATAATAGATTTATAACAAACCTTAACTAACCATTGATTAGGTTCATGAAATCTAATCAAAATCAGATCATAAATTTTATTTAAATAGATCTAAATCTTATTTAATATTTAACATAAATTTTAATCACATACCATATGTAAATCAATCAGAAAAATCAGTTATGTATCCATATATCAAAACCTATCTCTGATACCAGTTGAAGGAGTCAATCTGATTCAGGGATGGGTCGGCAGAAAATATCTAAAATTTTCTATAATAATCTAATATAATTTTATCTTTTACCTGATATGCAATAGAATAAGAATCAAATCTTCAAAGGATTCTCGAATCCGAAGCATCGCAAAAGTTTGAATGCGCAAATCTCTACTTCGCACGCATGCCAAGCTTCACAAAAATCAAGATGAAGTCTCAAATTATTGTACCTTCACAAGTCAGCAAGGGAGGAGGATATGGATCTCTAATGTGATGCCTCACACCAATAATAGGGATGCCCAAAAGCCTCTTCACGTCAAGAAGGGATCAGCCCAAAACCTACACGCCAAGGAGAAGGACCGCACTCCTTTGGATGCCTCCTCTTTTCTCTTTCTTATCTTAGCACATAATCTAATTGTTATACTTTGATGATTAGAGGTCCTTCCTATTTCTCAATGATTCTTCATGACCCAATAGACTAGGAGTCCTAATTCAAATCAGCTTTGAATTATTCCATCACTTATCTAAGAAGGAGTCCTAATTGAAATAGGATAGGCGCCTAACTAGATGCCCCCATGCACCCATGCCTGCACCCAAGAGTGGGGTGGCAATAACCAGCACCCCACCCTCCTTTGATTGGCCATGAGGAGAGAGAATTTTAGTAAAATTAGACTCGAAGGATCTAATCTAAATATGGATCAATTCGAAACCAATTCGAACCTGATTCAAACCAATTTCAAATAGGCTGTCTATCCTAAACTGTTTAAGATTTAAGATCAAGTCTAACTTATATTTTCAATCCAATTAAGTCTAATTAAATCAGATCTAATTTGAAATTAATTAGTACTTAAATTCAATCTCTCATAGACTCCTTAAATCATAGATCAAATTTTGTTCATCTTCGAAATTGAACCTGAATCTCATGTCTAGTGCTAGCTAGACATAGTTAACTATTTAATCCTATATGATCTATAACTTAATTCTCAATCAAATCAATCTATTTGTTCAATCAAGTCATGTACTTTCAAATTGAATCATATAGACTTAAGTCAATTCTTTCTTACGTCGCTTGACTTTGTGCGTGACTCCTTAGATTCGAACACTAAGCCAGTAGTACAGGAATTATTTTCTATACTAATCAAAATTATCATCTAGTAATAGTTTTCAACGTTCGAATTGGTCAAATATTTGAAAGGCAATATTCTTACTACATAATTCATCCCTTTGACCCGAAATGCTCTAGAACGATCGGAGGTTAAACTGTCAACCCTGAAGAATCATCCACATTATATTCCAACCTTTGAAATCTATCTCATGAATTATCCTGGTCAAGATTTTACAAAATTGAGATACAGTGATACATTAACTCCTATAATCTAGAGGGATCAATCCCATCTTGATCTATACACAGACTTTACAAGTACTTGACTGTATCCAGTAGCCTTCCGTCACTGCATTAGAAATACAGATAGTCCGGCATCAAAGTACAGTGAGTTGCTTGCAAGTCACTATAGTGATCTCAGATCTAAGGGATATTTATGTCCATATGCTTCACGCATTACTCCTGATAGCAAAGCACTCAGCAGGTGAGTCACTTGTTCAGTGACGATGTACTACTACATCTCACCTATATGCTATACCAGTATCTCCACACTCTTTGATTAAGAGGACAACCAACCTATATGACACAGCGCCTTCACTCGATAAATATCATCCTTTAATGATGTATCATTTGGTCATGAACATGTTTAAGAACTATACGATAAATCTTCTTTTATCGATTACTTTATAGTTCTAAGGATTTCATCACAACACAAGAGTTCTAACTAGGAAGATGTAACTTTGTGATGAAAGATGTCAGAATAATTTTATTCATTAATAAATAATTTATATATATATTATAAAAGAAGCACAATCATCCAAACGATTGACTTTAGGACATATTTTCTAACACCAACTTAGCATCAAATTTTCTCAAATTATTTTTCCATTATTAAGTATAAATATTTACACCCAAAATATAAAATAGTTAATATTTGGTTTTCATTTTTTCAAAATTCATATGGGATTTCTTTAAAATGGGTTGAATTAATACATGATTTAAACTATAGCATGCGGTGTTGATGGCTTCCATCCAAAATATCTAGATAAATTACTTTCACATAATATTGTATATGTCATTTCTTCTAAGGTGCAATTTTTTCTTTCTATCACTCCATTTTGTTAAGATGTTCTAGGTGCAAAAAAATTATAATCATTTTTTTATCATTATAAAATTTAAATACTGATTTTAAATTTGGCACCATGATCACTATGAATGTATATAATAGATATGTTCTTTTCATTTGAAACTTGACAATAAAATTTAGAAAATATATTAAACTTCATCTTTTTGTGCTAAAAATATTATTCAAGTAAATTTTGAAAAATCATCTGCAATTACAAGATTATATTTTTATCTCCTAAACTTGTGGTCTTAGTGGACCCAAATAATCCATGTGAAGCAATTCTAAAGGTCTAGATATTGAAACCATACCTTTTGGTTGAAAAGAGTTTCTAGTTTGTTTTCTGAATTGATAAGCATCACAAATTTGATTCTTTTCAAAACTTAATTTTGATAAGCCTTTAATAAGATCCCTATTAATGAATTTTGAAAGCAAATTCATGCTTACATTACCTAATCTATGATGCTACAACCTGCTAGTCTCATTGACTTTGGCATCCATTGCAATAAGATATTGACCATTCTTCATGTGAAGATCATCTAGATCTACCATATAGATATTGTCATGTCTACGTCCAATAAACATAATACCATTATCATTGGGACTAGAGACTATGCATAACAAAGAATCAAATGTTACTTTAAATCCTTTATCACAATTGGCTAATGCTAAGTTAATTATGTTTCAACCTTTTAACTAATAAATATTTTCAATAGAGGTGGAGGGAGTGATATGGATATTATTAATACCAATGATACGCCTTTTTTCATTATCTCTAAATGTAATAACTCCTCCATCCTTAGATTCAAAAATGATAAATTATGATTTGTCACCTATCATATACTTTGAATAGCCGTTATCAAGATACCAAAGCTTTTTTCTTCACAAGCTACAAGATACTCCTACAAAAGAAAATCAAATAGAGTTTTTAGATACCCAAGTCATCTTAGAGCCTTTAGGGTTAGTTCTAATTGTTATTTTTGGAATCCAAACCATTTTAACCATACTTCCATTTAATTTTCTGAAATTACATGTATAAGATTTATGACCTACTTTTCATAACAAAAACATAAGACATTTGAAATAGGATTTGATGAAGCTCTAACAAAAAAAATTTTTAGTAATTTTTGCTTCTTTTGAGGTTTGAATGCCAATCCAGCCTTGTTAAAAATAGCTCTTTGTTCATTCAAAAGCATATGCAGTTTTTCAGAACTATAAGAGAATTTTTCTACAAAAGGTTTAATTTCTTTAGTTCATCATTCAAGTTCTGGTTTTTACTAGTGAATCAAGTTTTTCAAAAATTCTTCCTTTTCATGAATAAGTTTAAGATTAAGCTTTTTCAATTCTTTGTTTTTCAAACTTACTTTGTTATATTTAGTTATAAGTTCTAAAAATGCATCTTGTAACTCATCAAATGTAAAGTCTAGAAAGTTTTTGTTCAGAAAATATCTTGAGATTTGGTCCATAATAAGAGAACAGAATCCAACGAGCCCAAAAATAGCCTAAATGGAGTCCAGACGGTGAAGATACATGCGAAGAAAATTTGAGAGTAGTTAGTACAACCTACGGGCCACTGGAGGGGCCCACGGGCTAGCTGTAGGCCAGCAGGCGGGCGTGCGGCCCAGCACAGGTGCAGGCGTAGCCCAACATGCAGGCGAGCCCAGTGCACAGAGGAGTAGGTGTGGCCCAGGCCTAGTGCAGGCACAAGCCCAATGTGTGATGCACTCCATAATGGATCGTATGGGATTGTGCAGTCCACACGACCGCTGTGGACCAACTACATGGTCCACGTGCAGTTTAGGGTATTTCACGCTTGTTTCTCACAATCTATGAGGCCGTCGTAGATCGAAAGTGTTTCCCACATGTTTCTCATAGTCCATGATGATCAGGTGTGTGATCTGACAGCCATCAGAGCTATCGATTAAGATCTGATAATTCAGATTAATTTGAATTTGATCAGGAGCCAAGGAAGCCTGATTGTATAATTGGATGGCTCAGGTTCAAGCCGGTCACAATCAGATGGTCCAAAAAGATTCTAGAGCTTGATTTGAGCACGGTATTTGAGTGAAACACTATTTTGATTATTCTGGAGCTTATATAGCTCTAATTGATGAGTCATTTGTTGCGTGGGATAGCTGGTGACATCTTGGTTGTATAGAGAGACTTCAAGAGATATCTTGGAGAGATTTTATAAGAGATTTAGGATTTTTATTGAGATATCTTTGTACAAGGATTGAGTGGTGAGTTTTTTTATTTATTTAATTTTTTTCTTATAATAAAGCTTGCATGCCCTGTGGAGGTATTTTTCTCTCTCCTTCTTTTTCTTTACCAACAAATGGTATTAGAACATAACAATTGATATCAGAGCCTGATTATCATGGATAAATGGTATCAGATGATTCAAACAGAGGTGGTGTTGATCGAGACTGGAGATAGAGAAGATAAGCACAATCAAAGAGGAGATCAATCTGTTCAATGGAAAGAGAAATTTTTCTTATTGTAAGTGAGGGTGAAGGATGTGCTCATCCAACACGGATTGATCGATGCTCTCTTGTATGAAAAGAAGCCAGCCATCATGGAAGAGATGACCTAAGAGTGACTACAGATGTAGAGGGTGAGTACCATCCACCTGTACCTGACAAATGAGGTGGTGATTCATATACTTGATGAGACTTCTCTGATGGTGCTATAGTCGAAGCTCGAGGAGTTATACATGATGAAGTCCCTTACCAACACTCTCTTTCTCTGGAGGTAGTTTTACCCACTATGGATGGACAAGAAACAGAGTTTGCAAGAGCATCTCAGCCACCTCCAGAAGATTTTCATCGATCTTCTCAGTGTAGGTGAGAAGGTTGAGGAGAAGACCAGGATGTTGGTTTTACTAGCGTCACTTTCTCCTTCGTATGAGTCCTTAGTGATTACTCTTCTAGTGAAAAAAGTACCATCAAGATGGACGAGGTCACCACAATGATTCTTTAGAACGAGGTTCTCAAACGAGGAAACCAAGCTTCGAGCTCAAATGGTGATAGCTCAACTTTGGTGATTTCTAGAAGAGCAAGTGGCAGTAGATAGAGCGATAGAGGATTGCAAGAAGGATGATCCAGATCCAAGATGAGGGACCTCAATAAGATCAGGTGCTACTGGTGTGATGAGTTAAGGCATTATATCAAAGATTGTCCTCAACTTAGAGATCGGACGATGGCTACCATAGCAATGGTCTATAGTAAGTTAGAAGATGATATCCTAGTGATATCTGATAAGGTATCTACTTCTTTCTAGCAGTGAATTTTAGATTCTGCATACACCCATCATATATGTTGCAGAGAGGAGCTATTTGACTCTCTAGAGAATAGTGAAGGCACTGTTCATCTACCAAATGGATCGAGCTGTGCAATCAAAGGCATCGGGATATTAGCTGAAGGATACATGATGGTGCAATGAGGAGGTTAGGTAAAGTCCAATTTTAGATAAAATCTTATCTCACTGAGCAGACTGGATTTAAATGGCTACAGATGGATAGCCGATAATGAAATCCTGAAGATTATGCGTGGCGATAGGATTATTATTGAGAACCTCTGGTACATCCCTGTACCTGATCAGAATCATCTTGCATCGAACCTGGATGTTACTCTAGCAAACAACAAAGAATAAGAAAGAAGAAAGCTAGGGTTTGGCATTGGAACCAGAGAGGGAGGAAAAATTAGGGAGAAAAGATCATGTATTCAACTATTTTCCTTATAAAAATTCTAATACAACCTATATATATATTTATACACAGCTATTAGGCCCAATGAAAAACTCTCCTTGGCTAAATCCAATACATTAAAGTACTCACCGAACTATGTCTCATCCATGTCTCATATGCTCTCACCCCTTAGACTTAATCTCAGTCTATGTCATTAAGTTAGCCCATTAAGACCTCCCAAACAAGGCCTCAAGACTCTTAGGATCAAAACCAATCCAAGCTGAAATCAAAATTCATGCACAGTTCTGTTCACAACTCGAACCGGCTCGATCAAACCACGAGTCGGCTTGACTGCCATGCCACCTGCGTGCCAGCAAAACCAACTCTCTATTCTGCATCCAAGCTAGCTCTCTCAAGGTCCTGAGTCGGCTCGATCTAATCCAAGTTGACTCCACCCAGATCTAAATCGGCTCCTCTGCTGACTGAAGTAGGTCTTCACACTAGGACCTCTAATGTCCTAGCCCTAGGATCCAACCCCGATCCTAGCTCCCCAGAGTCATCATTGTGACTCCTCTTATGTCTTCCTAAGGCTTGGGAGTACCACACATGCACAACAATCTCCACCTTGGTGTCCTAAGCCTTGACAAATCTCTTGGCACCCTCCAGTGTCTTGTTGTTGTCCAATACTCCATGCTCATGCACCGATGCATCTGCATCCACTACCGCCATAGGGATCTCCTGCACACCATGATGTGTGCATCAACCCTGCACCCTACGTGCCTCCATCACCAAGAACTTGAAGCCTGCATCCTTCGAGGTATCCTCCTCAATTTTGGTAGCCTCCACCTGGATCTCAGAATCCCATATATGCCTGTAGTCCAACTGCATGTCTGTCCCACAGCCACCTATATCCAACTGTGCCCTACCACGGCTCCACAGCTACCTATCTCCCCAATTGCGCCTATCCATGGTCCAAGCCACCTATCTCCCTGCTATGCCTGTGCTGCAGCTCCACAATTGTCTGTCTTCGATCGTGCCTGTGCTGCAACCGCAATCATTTATGTCTCGATTGCGCCTGTCCTGTGGTCCACAACTATCTGTCTCCCAGCTATCTCTGTACCACTCCTCCAGCCTGCAACTGTCTGTGTCCCAGCTGCAACTGTGTCGCTCCATGCAACCACCTGTGTCTCGACTGCATCCATGCCATGATTTCACAATCGCCTATCTCTGATCATATCTCTGTCACGTCCTGCAGCTGCCTGTGTTTCAGCTATGTCTCATACTCTGTCGCTACCCCTTTAGATCCTACGCTCTCTGTAGATCTTTTCGAAGCCATCTCGGATACACCACAACCCATGGGCTACTCCAAAACTATCAAGAGATCATCTGTCTCTAATCCCTCAATGACTGTACCGATGAAATCCCTCTCTTCTCCTCCTTTCTTCCAAAGTGGACAATCCTTCTTGAAGTGTCCAGTCTTATGGCACCTGTAACACTTCAGAACCTTCTTCGATCTACCCTTGGATTTTCCTCTCTTCCCAGATCTTTCTCACCACTCACGAATAGTGAACGCCTTCAAAGTAGAGCCTCCCTTGCAGATCTTCTCCGACTGCTCGTTCGATCTCAGGGCACTCATAATCTCCTCATACTCCAAGGACTCCTTGCCGTATACCAAGGTTGTGATCAAACCATCATACATCGATGGAAGTGAGCACAGCAGCAATAACGCCCGATCTTCTTCCTCGATCTTCACATCCATATTCAACAAATCAAAATACACCTGATTGAATCTCTGGATGTAACCAACCAGATCGCCTTCCTCGGATATCCATAAGCGGTATAACTGCTTCTTCAGCTAGAGTTTGTTCATTATGTTTGTACCCATGTACATCTTCTCTAGCTTCTCCCAAAGATCTCTCACCATAGTCTCCATGCTGACCTCCAGTAAAATCTGATCCGCCAGACACATCCTGATCGTGCTGAAGGCAATCTCCTCTAGCTCCTCTCAATTCTCAACACTGATCTTTTTGGTCTCTCTCTTATCAAGATCTTGTAGATCTGCTGCTGCACCAACAAATTCTTCATCCGCTGCTACCACAAGCTGAAGTTTTTTTGCCATCAAACTTTTCAAACTCCATCTTGAAATCGCTTGAAGCCATCGCACCCTTCAAGCAAATAACCAGCCCTAACCTTTCTGCAATACCACACCTCACACCCCAAAATAGGATCAGATCTGAAACAGATCTCCTCCACCTTCTTCCAACCCTTCCTTGAGTCAAAACCCTCCACCTAACCGAGAGATCACCACAACCAAAGAAGCAACAGAAAAGAAATAAAGAAAACCTGGATGGTGTAAAAATAGGACTGAACTTAATCTTGGCATCTTCTTCTTTCTTCCACAAAACCAAGCTCTGATACCACTTGTTGAGAACCTTTGGTACAACCCTATACCTGATTAGGATCATCTCATATGGAACCTAGATGTTACTCCAGCAAATAACAAAGAAGAAAAAAGAAGAAAGCTAGGGTTTGGCATTGGAACTACAGAGAGAGAAAATTAGGGAGAAAAGATCGTGTATTCCACTATTTGTCTTATGAAAATCTTAATACAACGTATGTATATTTATACCTAGCTATTAGGCCCAATCAAAAAATTTTATCTAAACCCAATATATGAAAGCACTCACCAAACCATATCTCATCCATATCTCATCCAGTCCAAACCCTTGAGTTAGCCCCCTTAAGACCTCCCAAATAAGGCCTCAAGACTCCTAGGATCAAAACCAATCCTAGTCAAAATCAAAATCCATGCACGATTCAGTTTGCAACTCGAGCCGGCTCGATCAAACCTCGAGTCGGCTGGACTACCGTGCCACCCATATGCCAGTGAAAATCAGCTCTCTGTTCCACATCCGAGCCGGCTCTCTCAGGGTCCTGAGTCGGCTTGATTGATCCAAGTCGACTCCATCCAAATCTGAGTCAGCTCCTTCACTGGCTGAAGCAAATCTTCACACTAGAATCTCTCCTATCCTAGCCCTAAGATCCAATCCCGGTCCTAGCCTCCCAGAGTCATCATTATGACTCCTCTCATGGCCTTCCAAGGTGTGAGAGTACCACACATGCACTGTTGGAATTTCATAGGTTCATGTATACAAAATTTTCAAAACGAGTATGCCGTGGAATTTAAATTTAGATTAAATCTAATTTAATCCAAGCATTCATAAGATCAAATCTTAAAATCATAAAATAGGATCAACATATATGAGATAGGATTCAGATTCAGAAATCAAATAGAGAAAAATAAATAGAGAAGATCCAATCTTCATACCTTGGCATGAGTCGATCTACACCGCAAACTAATGATCATGGATGTTTCTAAAGGTCTCTTGAAACTGCACAAGTGTCTAACCTCTACGGATATCCACATGAGACTTCGATCTGATCAGAAGCTTCTTGATCTCATCGGAGTACTAGTTTCTTGCAGAGATCACATCTTGATGGTTGAAAAATCTTCTTTTCTCTCAAGACACTGTTAGAGAAG
>KE505359.1:101958-137606 GCA_000441515.1 Elaeis oleifera
CCTAGCCTGGATACAATTGATATCTACTCATGGCATTCATAGTATTAACTATATCAGTTCAAATATATTACATGGCATATATCTATGCCCAAGAGGGAGCAAATCTCTCTCTGAGATTTCTATACTGAATCTTTTCAGCATCTACTCTCTATATTTTATCTGTGAAAATACAAGCATCCAATTGCATCTATCTCTATAGATCTTCATATTCTCAGAATATAAGATGCTTGCATTATCTTTTATGGAGAATTCTATATACAACCATATTTTAATCGATGTCAGTATTGGATACTCCCACTGATCCTTTTGGAAACACATAATTTCTCATTTCTGATCAAATAATTTGATCATATCATTGAAATAAATATCCCAACTCTAAAATTATTACAATTTTATGATCTCTTATCACGAGAAGTGAAATCCATAAGCTACTCCATATAAAAATCTTCTAAAGATATCTAGTCAGGAAAGCTATTTCACATCCCTTTCTTGAAGTCGATATCCAACATCACCTCGTTGTAGGTTTTGAGATCATCTCTATATTCCCTATCTCCCATGAGAGATGATTTTTTCTCTATATCCTCTGTTAAGCATACCCAAGTACCTTTCGAGATGATGGGAGATCCTACTGTATCTATGAGGTGGAGGAACATACGTATACTGGCTTATCATGAATATGTTCTTTAGGTCTTATGACTTACCACTCTTCAGAGACACTCTCTTTGAGCTTAACTTTCCTCTCACTGCTTCATCTTGATTAAATAATCTTTCAAGAAGATGGCATGACGGGTCACAATCATATTGTAATCCTTTCAGAAGAAAAGTAATATCTCAAATTTTTTTAGAATATTTTTTGAAATGAACTTTATAGACCTATCCTCTAACATATCCACCTACTATCCTTGACATAGACTGGATATCTTTGGATCTTGAAATAATCAAGATTCAGTTCTCACCATGTTATATCTCATACGGTATGGTAGGAACAGCTTTAGATAGAATCTTATTTCATAGAAATAAAGCATGTCCCTAAAGAAACAAAATAAATCAGTAAAGTTCATCATGAATCGGATCATATCTCATATAGTCTCAGACTCTTTTTAATTATCTCATTGAGCTGAGATGTACTAAGAGGGTCCAATATGAAACTATACCATTTTATGAGATAATCAAAAAAAATTTTATTGGTATTACATCCTCGATCTAATTGAAGTACCTTAAGAATTTTTTGATTTGCCTCTCTACTTTATATCTGAATTCTTTGAACCTTTCAAAATTTTAAATTTGTATCTCATATACTTATCCATACTATGACTGATCATTGGTAAAGGTAACAAAGTAGAGACAACTCTCTTTATTAGCACATCAAATGGGCTACACACAACAAATGTGTACTAGGATAAGTATCTCAATGATCCTTTTCCTCTTGTCCCACAAGAGTAGCTTGATCATTTTTGTCAAAGTGATGATGCACAAACTAGATGTGACTCAACAGTCAATGAGCTCAAAAGTCCATATTTCTTTAGTCTGTTAATCATTTCTTCTTCTATACGATCTAGCCCAAGGTTCCACATATACTTAAGGTTTATCTCAACTCTGGTCTCTCAGATCCAATGACATTCACTGCTTGCTCAATTAAGTTCACAGATGCATCACCATGCAAATGATAGAGACTGTCTCTAAGAACTAAATCCAAACAATAATCACAAAGGATAGATACCCATAGCCACAGTAGCAACTCTTGTCCTATTATCAATTTTAAGGATTACTTTTTAGCCCTTTACCTTTCCATAGACTCTATACTAAAGTGCATAAGAAGCATTAGAGTCTAAAATCCAACTAGGAGAAGAAAAATTGTAAGGATAGTATTGAGCAAATTCGACAAGCCTACTCAAGGCGTGTCCATATTTTTTTAGGCTCTCCAGATATATACCTCTGAACTTTTTAAGGTTCCTTTGTTAACAACATTTTGATCAATTCAGATGAGATGCCAAGATGGTCATTCATATGGTAGTTTACCATAAACTATCTATATAAACTAAAAAGAATCACAAGATCAAATTCACAAGCAATTTCTTGTGCATGGTTATGTCGAGCCTTTTAAGCTCCTTAATATCCTTGACCATCATCAAATAGTGATCATAGACTGACTGCCCATCATGCATCTCATGCACTGTGCGACTCTGATCACCTCACAATACTTGTAGATGAATTAATATATCGTTGGTAGTATACATGTGCTCATGCATACGTTAGAGTTCATCTAACATGGACTTCAACATATAGCACCTATCTTTACTGTCATTGTCCATCCACTCATCAAATATAGCTCGTTGACTTTGGATTGGACAGGCTGTTAATATTAGAATAATCTGATAGAGAATATTGCTTAATTTTTAATTAAGAATGATTTTAAGTTTATGAGCCTATCTATGTAATTAGTTTCGGTTAAATTATTGATATTTAAGATTCGAGCTAAAGAATTGGAAGCTGATACAATAAACAGCAGAGAGCAAAGATTCTAGTTAGATATTTGTACTTATTTTATAACTTTTTTTAGAGACTTTTAGATGTAAAAAGATTCTCACTATTTTATCAGATCTCTCATACTCTCTAGGTGGAGAAACAAAAATCCTAACATGACAACTAAATTTCTAATTGATGCTGTGGTCCCATCGATGTCGTGCACCTCACCTAATAGTTATTGATAACACAAACATCGATGCATGGATAACTCTTTGCCCAGATGCTTCTCTAAGCATGTTGCAGCGACTTGATCTCTAAGTCATGTGAGCTCACCTAACAGTTATTGCCCACACTCTTTAGTTAAGTCAGGCCCACCATTCATAAACAGATGCAAAGTCATCATTGGGTCCCTCACCTAACAGTTATTGGGTCCAATCCCATCTTTACCCTGGAGTAACTCGTTGCTAATAGAGTGATTGCGTGTTTTGATGCAACTGAACCACTATGATCAGTCGAGAACAATCAACGTTGGTAGCACGTCTGTATATCTACAACGGTAGAAGACTATTGGACTTAATATTTGTGGAGAGATTTGAGTTTAAGTCTCATCTAATCAATCATCACATAACTAATCTAATTGGTATGGACTAAATCAAATCGCAAAGCAACCATATTTGAGATTCAATCTTCCAAATTGACCAGATAAGTAGAGATTGGTGGGGTCACCCGTTGCTTCCTTAGATATCAATAAATTGATCAGATAAATAAATAAATTAATTAATAATCATCTTTTAATTACTTATCTTAGACACCAATTGGTTAATTGATCTGAATAGGTTAGCTTAGGTGAATTAGATTCGAGCCATAGAATCGAATTAGGTCTTTAGGTTAATTGATTCTACATATGGGTGTCAATCGATTCGATCAACAATAATTATATGATCTTAAGCTCTATTGACTTAACTCTAATCAACATTTGACTCGGTTTGATCAACTGCTAAATCAATTTAGATCCATTATGATCAAATCAAAATTTAAATGTAATCCAATTACATGACCTAATTTGATCTACCCATGATCAATCCCTCATGCATAAACACTAATTTCATATCTTAAATCTAAATTTTTAGATCTAAATTCTTTACATGAAAAGTATATTTTGATCTCGAAATAATTTTCAAATCATACATACAAATATATATCATATACATGAATAAAGTTCAGGTCATAGAAACTAATTTTAGCCCTAAACATGTTTTATATATTATATATACAAATCAAAATAGATCTCGAAATTTTTTTCAGATCTAAACAATAAAACACATATCACGTATATGCTAAAAAATCAGATTTAAATTTATTTAATCAAAATTTTAATATCATTCTAAGACAACCATACAGCATAACAAGTTATACCAGGATAACTTTATGTCAGAACGATATTAAAAATTTTTAGATCTAAAATTTTCTTTATAGATTTTAGATCTAAATCCTAATCTCATGCATATGATGTGGCTCTAATACTACTGTTGGGATTTCATGGTTTCATGCATGCAAAAATTTTTCAAAATGAATATGCAGTAGAATTTAAAATTCAGATTAAATCTAATTTAATCTAAGAAATTCATAAGATCAAATCTTAAAACCATAAAACAGGATCGACATATGTAAGATAGGATTCAGATTCAAAAATCAAATAGAAAAAATAAATAGAGAAGATCCAATCTTCATACCTTAGCACGAGTCGATCAACACCACGAACTAATGATCATGGATATCTTCCGAAAGTTCTTTGAAACCGTACAAGTGTCCAACCTCTACGGATATCCACACGAGACTTCGATCTGATCAGAAGCTTCTTGATCTCACAAGGGTACTAGCTCTCTTGCAGAGATTGCATCTTGATGGTTGAAAAATCTTCTTTTCTCTCAAGACACTCTTAGAGAAGAAGAAGTAAATAGGAGGATGATGATCTCTACGTTAGAGATCATGAGAAGAATATTTTTTTCTCTTTCTTCTTAAAACTCATGCATCAAATCTCTATGCTAGAGATATAAGAATATATATCCAACTCTTAGACAAGGAGGAGAGAAAATCCATGTCCAAACAAGGACAAAAGAGAGAGAAAAGAGGCCCTAACAACCAACCTTTGGTTGTTGGTAAGAAAGAAAGGATAGAAGCTATCTTACCTCACACCATGCACCTACATGCCGCACCATCTCCTTAGGATTTTTCCATGCACACCTTCCTCTAATTTTTGGCATCTCAAAACCAATCTCATCAAGTTGTTACATGCCTCTTAAGACCCCATGTTTAAATAGGAGAAGAGATAGGGTTTAGGTGAGAGTCCAAACTCCTTTGGACTCTTGAATTTATGCCACCACCCATATTTCCTTTTGCGCCAATATATCTCACAAAGAAAGAATTTTTCCCATGGATTCTTACACCCACAAGGAGAAGAGGGCGTGGGGTATATGGCATCCAAAATTCAAGTGGGCGTGGGACTCCTTATGGCGCATGGAGAGAGAGAGTTCTAACACCATGGGACTCCTCTTTAGGTGGCTGAATTAATCAAATAAAACTCTAACCAATTGTAGTCATATTAAGAATTGATTAGATCCAAATAGATTAAAATTCTAATCTGATTAAGAGCTCAAATTATTTAGATTAAAATCTAATCCAATTAGGAATTAGAAGTCACCTAATTAGAGAAGGAGTCTTAGTCTTTTTGGACTTTTTCTTGATGTTTGAGTCAAATTCAATTTAATCCTAATCTAATTAAGATTTAATGCATCCATAAAAGAAAATTCTTAGTCCAAATAGAAATCCAAACTCTCTTTAATTAGATCCTAATTTGATTAGAAATTAAGTCAAACTTAAATCCTAATCAAACGAAGAATTATCCTCTCATGCAATTTGGTTATCTCATAACCCAATTAGGCTTGATCAAATCAAACCCATGTCAAGTCAAATTAAATCTAAATCAATTAGACTTGATGCGAGCCTCTTTGCTCAATCAAATTGAGTCAATTAGTAATCTAATTGCTAATTAATCCTCCTATAACTCACTAACTCTTTAGCGAGTTACTTAATTGTAATTTTGCATTGGATTAATCATCAATCAAATTAATAATTAAATCCTATCATGATTCATAATCGTAATTCAACCATCTGATCAGTCAAAAATCTTTTTGTGTGTGATTCCATAGGTTCTATTATGTCTGGTAGTGAGATATATTGTGATCCCTATCACAATATCATCAGAACTTCTTTCAATGGGTTGAAACCATTCCAACTCCGTCCATTAAAGATCATCGATCATCAAGATGATGCTCATGGATCTCACAATCTACCAGTGACACCTAGCAGTATATAGTGGCAATCCAGTAGAATAAAAGGTGATGAACCTCTAGGTGCAATTAATGGATGATACAGTTCTCTATCATAAGTCCCGATCAGAAGGCAGGTCATGAATGAATCATCAAACTTCATCATCGGTCATATGACAGATTCAATCAGATCGAGTCCATGTATGAATCTAATAAAAAAAAATTTTATTAATCACACTAGTATGGCCATAGACTTAAGGACACAGCTTCTTAAATCTCATAGGACTACTCCCTTCTGCTAGGATCGATAGATTCCTCTAGGTGCACACGCTACTCCTATAGTGGATCAACTATCGCCAACATCCACTATAAGGACTCATTGAGTCCATGTTTATGTATAGTCAAACTTCAGCAGCCTCACTGCGAGCAGCTGCAGCACCACAAGTCAAAGGATCAGTCATACTACTGCAATATTGAGAAAGTCACTAACGAGTGAGCAGACATCCATATGACTTCTTGTGTTGGTCACACTCAATGCTAATTATTCTCTAACAACCACCTGCACTCTCGCTCCAGTGTCACTACACCGCAGATTTGAGACTCATCTGTCCAAAGAAAGTGATCTGTGTACTGGTCTATCTGGATCAATCACCATCCCAATGATGATCCTATGACCAAGAGCAATTTAGGAATTAACCATCAATGACACGTCTCAAATTCTCAACTTTTTGAGAATATATGTCATCATCTTGTTAATCCCTTGGATGATTCATGGACACATAAAACATGAATGATAATATAAATATCCTTTAAGTACAAAATCATATCCTAGTAATATGATACGTGTCAATCAAGATTGACTTCTAGGGCATACATCCAATATGCACAATAATTTTTTTGGAGGGACAAAAGAGGATGAGAGGATATTACTACCTGACAAAGAGCCCAATACGAGGTAGAGCTTCAAGAGCCAAGGGGAACCCAGTGCGAGGTGAACCTCCAAATGGGGGTAGATCAGGTACGAGATGCAAGACTCAGGAGGACGTAAGGCAACATTGCAGAGTGAAGTTCCTATTGTCACAGGAGATTTTTCAAGAAGATCTTTGGTCAGAGTGGACATAGCTTATGATGGAGGTAGGATCGAGCAGCCTAGCTCAACTCTCATGTTGTCCATCCATGAGATAGCGGCATGCCCCGAGGCATAGGGGTGAGACAGATCGCAAACTGTCAGAGACAGGTGGAGGCCGAACATCGAGTCAAGATAGAGATTGTTGAAAAAATTATCTCGAGATTCGATCCATAATAAGCCAAGAATGAGATCCAGGATGAAGAATGGAATCCAACCAGCCTAGGAACAATCCAAACGGAGTCTAGATGATGAAGATATGCATGAAAGAACCGAAAGTAGTGGTACGGCCCATCGGCCGGCTATAGGCCAGCAGGCAGGCGTGTGGCCCAGTGCAGGTGCATGCAGGCATGGCCTAACATGCAGGTAGGCCCAACGTGTGGACAAGCGGGCATGACCTAGGCCTAGCGTGGGTGCAGGCCCATTGTGTAACATGGTCCACGGTGGACCACATGGGATTGCGTGGACCATGCGACCGCTGTGGACCAACTGCATGGTTTAAGGCATTTCATGCTCGTTTCTCATGGTTTATGAGGCCACCATGGATCGAAAGCATTTCCCACACATTTCTCATGATCCACGATGGTCTGGTGCACGATCCAATGACCATCAGAGCTACCGATGAAGATCCAATGATCTAGATTGATTTTGAGTTTGATCATAAGCTAGAGAAGCCTGATTACATGATCAGATGGCTTTAGTTGAGCCGATCATGATGGGACAGTCCAGAAGGATTTTAGGGTTTGATTTGAGCCTGATATCCGAGTGAAATACTATTTGATGATTCTGATGCCTATATAGCTTCGATTGATGAGCCATTTATTGCGTAAGGTAGTTAGTGACGTTCTGATCGTATAGAAAGGCTTCAAGAGAGATTTTAAAGAACTTTTATGAGAATTTTGGGACTTCTTATTGAGAGATCTTTATACAAGGGTTAAGTGGTGAGTTTTTTTATATTTGTTTGATTTTTTTCTCTCATAGTGAAGTTTGCATGCCCCGTGGAGGTAGACTTGAGGCCAATCCATATTATTTTGATTTATTTATGATATTTTTTCTCTCTCCTTCTTCTTTCTTTCTTCACCAACAAGTGGTATTAAAGTACAATATTTTTAGCATTTACCTCCTCTTGATGTGCCATCAAACAAGATTTGCTCTTATGTTTCTTCTTCGGAGCTTGAATCCTCACTATCGCTCCAAGTGGCCATCATTGCCTTCTTCTTAAGCTTTTTAGATGATTTCATAAGGAGAGAACAGTCCATCCTAAAATGATCAGGTTTCTTGCATTTGAAATAAGTGGGCAGCTCCTTCTCCTTTTCTTTCTCTTTATCTTTATTTGATTCACCTTTGAAGGTCTTCTTTTTAAAACCTTGCTTCTTTTCCTCATGAACCTCTTAAACTTTCTTGCAATCAAGGCCAAGTCTTCTTCTTCCTCTTCTTCATTGGACTCTTCACTTTCGTCATCCGTAAAGGTAGTTGTCTTGAGTGCGATGGTCTTCTTCTTTTGGTTTTTCCTCCATATTTTTCCTCATTGTTAACTCATGAGTCATTAGAGACCCAAGGAGTTCTTCTAATGATATTTTGTTGAGGTCTTTGGCTTCTTGAACGGCAATGACTTTTACTTTCTAAGCCTTCGGAAGTGACCTAAGAATTTACAAATAAGCTCATTGTTAGTGTAAGATGTTCTCAAGCTTTTCAAATCATTTATAATATCAGTGAATCTAGTAGACATCTCAGATATAGATTCACTTACCTCCATTTTAAATAATTCATATTTGTAAATAAGCATATTTATTTTAGACTCTTTAACTTGATTGGTACCCCCATGGGTGACCTCTAACCTATCCCAAATTTTTTTAGCTGATGCATATATAGAGATTCTATTGAATTCATTGGGATCTAATGCATAATATAGAACATTCATAGCCTTAGCATTTAACTCTATCATCCTCATGTCATGCTCATCCCAATCCTCTTCGGATTTAGGAATATCATTACAATCTACTTTGATTGTGGAAGTGTGTGGGCCTTTGATTATAACTCTCCAAAATTGATAATCAAGTATTTGAATATAAATGCATATACATACTTTCCAATTAGTATAATTTGTTCCATTGAATAAAGGTGGATGGTTGGTCGATTACTTTTTGGCAAGAGATGCACTCATTTGGATTGCCATTTGATCCTAACTCTTGATCATTAGATCAAATATAAGTGAGTATCGGACTCTAACATCACTTGTTACCCAACAAGACAATCTAAGAGGAGAGGTGAATTGGGTTTTTCAAAATTAAACTAATAATGTGCTATTTTTGCAAACTAGTGAAGTGCTTGAAGAAAAAATTGTCCGATCGCATCAGATGCCAAAAAGAAATTGAATAAATTAGCAATTAAAATTTTATAATATTTATAAAATCTCATCTTGATTCATAGTGAAAGACTTGATCAAGATAGAAGAGGTTCCTCAATCAATTTACTTCGCGAGATCTGGATGTGCAGATCTTCTTCTTCGCATGTACGCCAAGCAACATAGGAGAGAGGGATGAAGAACTCTTCAAAAGGAAGAAAGAGAACCTTGAGATCTGATCTTAAAGCCTTGAAAGGAGCCCACACGTCACACCACAAGGGATAGAGAGGATGCCCAAGAAGAGAGAGATGCCCAAGTAGAGGTGACACCTAAGGAGAGGGGACGCTCAAAGATCTCATGCCTAGACCAATGCTTAATTGATTTTTCTCTTCTCCACATCCATCCTTAAATAGATAAAAATTTTTAGATCAAATCAAATATCTTCATAGGTTAGGAATAGGACTCTCTATATTTGAATCAAATCTAAACTTCTGAAACCATAAGGTTTCCTAATTGAAGTAGGAGAGGCACCAAGTTGAGCAACCCTTCACCATGCCGCATGCCCAAGGGGAGGAGGCTGTTTTCAGTACCCTCTCCTCCATCTTGGTCAGCCATATGGGTGAGAAAATATCTGATAAACATGGTTAATTGCATCAAATCTGATTTGGTTTAAGTTTGGGCTCAATTCGAATCCAATTCGAATTTGATTCGAAAAAAATTCGAAAAGACTGCTAATCCTAATCTAATTAGGATTTAGGTCTAAGTCTAACTTGGATATTTAATCTAATTTAGCCTCAATAAATTAACCTAATTAACTTAGATCTGATTTAAAGTAATTAAGACTCAAATCTAATCTCTCATAATTTTTCGAATCATAGATTTGATTAAATTCATCTCCAAAATCAAACATGCACTTTATGTGCAATGCAAGCTGTACATAGTCAGTATTTAATTCCGTATGATCCATAACTTAATTTTAATTAAGTAAATCTATATGTTCAATCAGGTCTCATACTTTCAAATCGAATACATAAATATCCGATCAATTCTTTCCTATATCGTTTGACTTTATGCATGACTCCATAGATTCGAACACAAAGTCGATAGTATAAAAATCATTCTTATACTAATCAAAGTGACTATTTAGCAATGATATCCAACATCCAGATAGGTTGAATAATTGTAAAGCAATATTCAAGAATCTTGGTATATGATTATCGCATCATTCATTCTTTTGATCTTAATTCTCAAAATGACCTAGGGTTTAACTGTCAATCCTGAAATAGTGATCCTCATTGTATTTCAATCTTTTTCAAATCTCGTGATAGATTATGAAGATTATCCTAGCCAAGATTTAATTAGATTGAGATACAGTGATGCATTAACTCCTGTAATCTAGAGGGATCAATTCCATCTTAACTGACACATCGATTTCATAAGTACTTGACTGTACCCAACAACCTTCCATCACTGTATTAGAAATATAAGTAGTCTGGCACCAAAGCACAGTAAGTTGCTTGTAAGTTATCATGGTGATCTCAGATTGGAGGGACACTTATGTCCATGTCCTTCACGAGCTACCCTTGACAGCATAGCGCTCTGCAAGTGACTCACTGTTCCGTGACGATATATTCCTACATTTCACCTGTATGTCATACCAGTGTCTACACACTCCTTGGTTAAGAGGACAATCAATCTATATAGCATACAATGACCTATACTTGATAAACGTTATTGTCTTTATTAATAACATATCATTTGGTTACGAACCAATTTAAGAACCATTTGATAAATCCTCTTTTATCGATTATATTATAGTTCTAAGGACTTCATCATAACACAAGAGTTTAAAAAAAGTTACACTTTTATGATGAACTTATCAAAATAAATTTTATTCATAAATAATTTATATATAAATTATAAAGAGCTCAATCATTTATAGATAAACAAATGACTTTAGAACATATTTTTCAATAACTTTCACTTGGACTAAAGCCAATCAGGACAGTATCTAATACCCATCTTCTATTTATGGTCATCAAACTCTTTGATCTCGAGAGCTTTAGTGAAGGGTCGGTCAAATTTTTTTTATCAATCTTCAGCAGCTCACTGTCACCTCAATCGACGATCTTATAGACCAGGTGATAGTATCACAGAATATGTTTGGTCCTCTGATGAGATTTGGGTTCCTTGACTTGAGCGATAGTACCAGTGCTGTCATAATACAGTAAAACTAGATTTTCAACTGAAGAAACCACTGCAAGTTCGTAGATGAACTTCCTCAACCAACAGTTTTCTTTGCAGCATCGGATGCCGCAATGTATTCCATTTCGTATATAAAATCTACTACTGTGTGCTGCTTGGAACTCTTTTAGCAGATTGCTCCATCAAATAAAGTGAAAATATTGTCAGACATACTTTTGCTGTCATCATGATCAGACTGAAAACTGAGATTAGTATATCCCATAAGTTTAAAATTTGCAACTCCATAGATTAACCATTGGTTCTTGATATTTTTCAAATACTTAAGGATTATCTTCACAATCTTTCAATGGTTCTCTCTTGGATCAGATTGATAACTACTCACTACTCCTAGTGAGTAGACCATATCCGATCTCGTACATGTCTAGCATACATGATAGATCCCACTATCGAGGTATATGGGATCTACTCATATGCTCTCTCTTGAAGAGTTGTCGGACAATCCTTCTTAGAGAGAATAATTTTTTGGCCTATCGTAGATAGCCCTTCTTGAAATTTTTCATGCTAAACCATTTCAGCATGGTATTGATGTACATAATTTGAGACAATCCAAGCAATCTTTTAGATCTATCTCTATAGATCTTCATCCCTAGAATGTAGGATGTTTCTCCCAAATCTTTCACGAAGAATTGTGATAATAGCCACCGCTTTACATTTTGTAAAGCAGGAATGTCATTTCTTATTAAGAGTATGCCATCTACATACAAATACAAAAAAGATGACTATAGAACCAAAAGCCCATTTATAGATATATGGCTCCTTTCCATTCTTAACAAAGCCATATATTTTGATCGTCTTATCAAAATGCATGTTCTAACTTCGAAAAGCTTACTTCAATTCATAAATGGATCTGTTTAGCTTGCACATTTTAGATTTATTTATAGATGTGAACCTTTCAGGCTGCATCATATGCATCTCTTTTCTAATTTTTATTAAAAAAAATGATTTTGACATCTATTTGTCAGATCTCATAATCTAAGTGTACCGCTACAGCAAGCAGAATTCGAATGAATTTGAGCATTGCCATAGGAGAGAATGTCTCGTTATAGTCAATACCATAACGTTGATGATATCTCTTGGCAACTAGATGGGCTTTATAGGTCTCTATCTTTTCGTCTACTCTACTTTTTTTTTGAAGACCCATTTGTACCTTATGGATTTAATCCCTTCGGGTGGATCAACAAGTGTCCATACACCGTTGATCTCCATAGATTCTATTTCAAATTTCATGATATTTAGTCATTTCTCAGAGTCAGACCTCCACATGGTATCCATATAGGTGATCGGATCCTCGTCATTCTCATCTAGTTCGATAGGATCACCATCTTGGATCAAAAATTATAGTATCTGTCCAGTTGATACGGTATTCTATCAGATCTTCTTAACAGTGCCTCTATAATAGACTCCTTATTTGATTCTCCAATCAAATCTAGTTCTATATTTCCACTCAAAGATGTCTGATTTTCTACCTCACGAAATTTATCAAGTTCAATCTTAGTGGCATCAGTTCCTTCTCTAAAGAATTCTCTTTCTAAAAAAATTATCCTATTGCTGATGAACATCTTTTATTCTTCAGTGAGCTAGAAATAGTATCCTTTGTTTTCCTAGGTACCCTATAAATAAATACTTATCAGACTTTGATCCAAGCTTATCGATTTATAAATATTTGACACAAGCCAGACAACCCCAAATCCTAAGGTAAGAGAGTGTTGGCCTGTATCCGATCTATATCTCATATGAAGTTTTAGTGATCGATTTGCTCAGAATATTATTCAGAATATAGTATGCAGTTTCTAGACCATATTCTTAGAAAGAGATTGACAGAATCGCAAAGCCCATCATAGATTGAATCATGTCTAATAATGTTCAATTCTTTCTTACTGACACTCCATTATACTGTGGTATCCTAGGAGAGATCTATTATAAAAGAATCTTATTCTCTTCTAGATATGTCAAAAATTTATTTGAAAGGTATTCCCCTCTTCGGTTTGATCGAAGAGGTTTAATACTCTTTTCAGTTTATTTTCTACTTCACTATGGAATCATTTAAACATTTCAAATGATTCAGATTTATACTTCATAAGATAGACATACCCATACTTAGATAGGTCATCAGTGAAAGTAATGAAATAATTATGTCCACCTCTAGCATTTATGCTCATGGATCCACATATATCACTATATACTAGACTTAGAATATCAGTGGCTCGCTCACCTTTTTTTTAAAAGGTGACTTTGTCATCTTACCAAGAAGACAAGATTCACAATTGGTAACGATTCACAATCGCCAATATCGAAGATTTCTTCTTTAGTTAATCTGTCCATCCTGTTCTTGTTTACATGATCTAGCTGACAATGCCAAAGATAAGCATCACTAACATTATCTACTTTAGGATGTTTATTAGATGTATACATTATACTTACAGATGTGATAGAAGATATATACCATGTTTTAATTATCCACGCATAATTATAGTACCATTCATAATGATATCACAAAAATTATTCTTTATTAAAAAGTTGAAACTAACTTTGGCCAAAAGGCCTATGGAGATGATATTCATCAAAAAGAAGAACAATAATGATAATTATCCAACATGATAATTCTAGACTCAAAAACAAGCTGAATAGTTTCTAGAGCTAGAAATTGGAATAAGACTTCCATCTCCAATATTCAAGAACCATTCGCTGTCTCTGAATTTCTTACTGACCTGAAGTCTCTGCAATGAATTACAAATGTTAATTAGACTTGCGATATCTAATACCTAGATAGTAGTATTATATATAAAGAAATTACAAGAAGTTATCATATAAGTACCTTGTCCAGCAATAGATTTCTACTTTCTCTTGTTCGGCCTATTGGGGTCAAGGGAGGCTATACACTGAGGATAATTTCTCTTTTAGTGATCCTACTTCTTACAAAAGAAGCACTCTACTCGACTCTTGCCAACTTTTGACTTCTTGCTCTGGCTGGACTTTAAAGCCCCAGCATGATGCACCTTCTTCTTATTCTTCTTCTTCCTTTCTTAAAGGGATGATACCTAGAAGAAGAACCACCCACCATATTCACCGGCTCCTTTTGAAGCTGCTTATCTTTCTCAAAGGTCTGTAGTAACTCTAACAAATCATGGTAGTTTACTACAGGCTTAGTCATTCTGTAATGACTAAGAAATGATAAATAGAATTGGTAAAGAATTCAGAATCATATCTTTTCTAGCTGCTCATGCAAGAAAAATTCAAATTTGCTCAGATGCTCGATCTGCTCAATCATGTATAATATATGATCAGTGACCGACACCCCTTTCCTCTTCGTGCGTTGAAGACAGCACAAGATATTTTGTGTCTCTCAACGTCATCAGGAGTGTCAAAGGACTCATTCAATATTTGAAGGATATCCTCTAGCTGAGCATCATTGAATTTGTGACTGAACTCATCATTCATAGCCGCCCTCATAATGCAACGCACAGTAACTCAATCATTGAGCCACTTTTGATAAGTGCTTCTGACTGCAGCACGAGTATTCAGGGTGGGCTCTTCAGGTGCTGGATCTGTAAGTACATAAAAGATCCTCTCATGCTCTAAGATAATCTTGAGCTTTCGATACCAACTATTGAAATTAGGTCTAGTGAGCTTGTCATTGTCCAATAGCGAGTGGAGCGATTAAGTGTTAGCCATTGCTGAAAGAAAAATAAGACCATATTAATATATGAATTATTCAATCTTAAAGATTTAGACTTTAGTTTAAAGATTCTTCCACTATTTTACATGAATTGGTAGCCTCTACCTCCAATTCGAAAAATTATATTAGTCTCTTAGTAGGTACTAGAATCCATATAGACTGCACACAAGCTCGAGTATGGCTCAACCAACTCATGTGCATCTATGGATAGATTTTAACTAATTATTTTTTAAATAATTTTTAGTAATAATTTTGTCCTAGGTATCTTTTCAGTAGGCGTATGGTGCCTCCACTAAAAGTCCTGATTAGATCCAACCATTAACATGAACATACTCAATGAATCTAACTGATAAATGATCAGGCCTGAATAAGCTCTGACCAATCCAATCATTCATCAGATAGTACAGTAGAGTCATCATATAATGAATAATAATTTCAATATCTAGATGAGCACCAGGCATAAGGCATCTCCAATGCTAATCTGAAATATTGGACCGATTACCATCCATCTTAATGGAGGCTATGAAGTAATTGTCTCTATAACTATTTCATTTTAAGGATCTAATAATTTAAAAATTTAATTAATTAATTTTAGAACAAAGAGAAGAGATTAACCAATATTTTAATAATTCTTCCACTGACTTCATCAAGTCATCAAAGAGGATTAGAAATAAGATGGCTCAAGAACATCTGAATCAGTCACACTGATTAACTTTAATAGCATTGGTCAACTCAAATTAATCAGCGATCCAATCAAAACATAATCTATCAAATTAGCTAGATAAGTGAGATCGATGGGAGGGTAGCCAATGCTTCCTTAGACACCATATAGGTCAGATAAATATACCTCCAATTAAAATCATCAGTCAAACATCGAACTTACCTTAGATATCAATTGATCGATTAGTTTCGATTTGATCAGCCAAAGGATTCAGGCTCAACCACTGAGCCACAATCAGGTCTATTTGGTATGGTCAAAATATGAACTTGATCCAGCTACAACTGTTGAGGTTGATTTTAGAAAAATCTTGACCTAATCTAATTCAACCATTGATTAGATTTAATCAATTTCTCTATGTGGTCTGTATTTGTTACTAACCCAAGGTCTAACCCAGTTAGATGACCTGATTTAAGCTAACTCACGGTCCCTTGATTTATGAGGTATCTTAAGATCTTCAGTTCTCAAATCTAGATCTTTTGATAATCATATCTTAATTCATAATTAAGATATGAAACTCTGTATTGAAATAATTTCAATTTGTAAAATTATTTATAAAATTTTATGCAAAATTTACATCATATGTTCTTAATTTATATTATAAACTAATTTTAGATCTAAATATTTTACATAAATTAATAAAAATAAATCATAAATATTTTAGATCTAATCTAAACTTAATTTATGATTAAAAGAGTTTTAGAATTTCTTTTCATCTTTCTTCTTCATGAGATATAATCACATCGGCACCCCTACTCGTCATAAGAGAACCCATTGATTGGGCAAGAAAGAGACTTTAATCCCTACTTCATCTTATGACCAGACAGCCATGGTGATCAACTCAATTTCGAGTACTTGGCTACTAAGAATAATTCAATACTACATATCACATATGTAAAAGAAAAATTCTAGTTCATATCACATTCATAACATGATAATTTGCAGATTTTTTATCTAACCTAATTAAATCATTACTACAATATCAAATTTTCAGATCTGAATCTTAATCATATCATCACATGAATCATTAATTTTAGATTTAAAAAAATAAAAAAATTTATTCAAAATATATATATATGATTGCATAAAAAAATTCTGGTTTGAGATATGATCAAATATATGCAGATATTTTGCTCATATCAAATCTGAAACTCTATCAAATATATTCATATCTGAGCCTAATTCAAACATCAATTCTCTAATTAAAATATATTCAAAAAATTATCAAAATAGATTAATCCATGCATAATCAGATTTTAAATTAAAATAAAAATCTACATAGAAAATTTTGTTAAAACAGATTTTTAATAGATCATTTTTAGGGGCTGATTTCGATCCGATAATCTGGTCAAAATTAGATCAAAAATATGTAGAGAATATCAAATCAAAATAAAATTTAATCATATCAAAAATTTTGATTCAAAATTAGATCAAAAAAATCAAAAAAATTCAAAAATTAGACTATGCGATCATGACATACAGCCTCACTCTGATACTAGTTGAAGAAAAATTATCCAATCGTATCGGATGCTAGAAAAAAATTGAATAGGTTAGCAATTAAAATTTTATAATATTTATAAAATCTCACCTTGATTCCTAGTAGAAGACTTGATCAAGGTAGAAGAGGTTCCTCAATCGATTTGCTTCACGAGATTTGGATGCGCAGATCCTCTACTTCGCATGTATGCCAAACAACATGGGAGAGAGGGATGAAGAACTCTTCAAAAAGAAAGAAAGAGAGTCTTGAGATCTGATCTTAAAGCCTTAGAAGGGGCTTGCATGCCACACCACAAAAGATAGGGAGGACATCCAAGAAGAGAGAGACGCCCAGGTAGAGGTGACGCCCAAGGAGAGGGGACGCCCAAAGATCTCATGCCAAGACCAATGCTTGATTGATTTCTCTTCTCCACACCCCTTCTTAAATAGATAAGAGTTTTTAGATCAAATCAAATACCTTCATGGATTAGGAATAGGACTTTCCATGTTTGAATAAAATCCAAACTTTCTAAACTATAAGGTTTCCTAATTGAAGTAGGAGAGGTGCCAACTTGCACCACCCTTCACCATGCTGCATGCCCAAGGTAGGGGCTATTTTCAGTGCCCTCTCCTCCATCTTGGTTGGCCATATGGGTGAGAGAATACCTAGTAAACATGAGTAATTGCATCAAATCTGGTTTGGTTCAAGTTTGGGCTCAATTCAAATCCAATTCGAATCAAATTCAAAAGACTGCTAATCCTAATCTAATTAGAATTTAAGTCTAAATCTAACTTAGATATTTAACCCAATTTATTCTTAATAAATTAAGCCTAATTAACTTAGATCTGATCTAAAGTAATTAGAACTCGAATCCAATCTCTCATAATTCTTCAAATCATAGATTTGATCAAATTCATCTCCGGAATCAAACATGCACCTCATGTATAGTGCTAACTGCACATAGTCAGTATTTAATTTGTATGATCCATAACTTAATTTTAATTAAGTAAATCTATATGGTCAATCAAGTCTTATACTTTCAAATTGAACACATAAATATCCAGTCAATTTTTTCTTATGTCGTTTGACTTTATGCGTAAGTCCATAGGTTCGAACACTAAATCGATAGTATAAGAATCACTTTCTATCCTAATTGATGTGACCATTTAGCAATGATATCCAATGTCCGGATAGGTCAAGTAATCGTAAAGCAATATTTAAGAATCTCGATATATAGTTACCGCATAATTCATCCCTTTGATCCTAATGCTCAAGGTGATCTAGAGTTTAACTGTCAATCCTGAAATAGTCATCATCAATGTATTTCAATCTTTTTCAAATCCTATGACAAATCACGAAGATTATTCTAGTCAAGATTTTATTGGATTGAGATACAGTGATGCATTAACTCCTGTAATCTGAAGGAGTCAATTCCATCTTGACTCACACACCGACTTCACAAGTACTTAACTATACCCAGTAGCCTTCCATCACTATATTAGAAATACATGTAGTCTCACATCAAAGCATAGTGAGTTGCTTGTAGATCACCGTGGTGATCTCAGATCAAAGAGATGCTTATGTTCATATCCTTTGTGAGCTATCCTTGACGGTAGAGTACTCCACAAGTGAGTCACTATTCAATGATGATCTACTCCTATATCTTATCTGTACGCCATAACAGTGTCTCCACACTCTTTGGTTAAAAAGACAATCAATCTATATGGTACACAACGACCTATACTCGATAAATATTATTATTTTGTTAATAATGTATCATTTGATTGCGAATCAATTTAAGAATCATTCGATAAATTCTCTTTTATCAATTATATTATAGTTCTAAGGGCTTCATCATAATACAAGAGTTTAAAGAAAGATACATTTTTATGATGAACTTGTCAAAATAATTTTTATTCATTAATAATTTATATATAAATTATAAAGAGCTCAATCATCTATAAATAAATAATTAGCTTTAAAATATATTTTCTAACAGTGTTGGTGAGTGCAGAATTTAATGCAAGCAAGTGAGCAGAACTATAAAGGCAATGGAAAGCTAGAGAGAAAATAACAAGCATAAATATTATAAATTTATAGTGCTTCGGTGTCCCCAACACTTACATCAACTCCTCAAGATCTACTTGAGAATTTTATTATAATCTGTCCAAGATTATAATCAAATAATTTTTCGGACTCACTATCCAAAATTCAATTGATTTTATACCGGATCACCAACTACAACCTACACAAAGCCAACCCTTAACTTATAATCCAATTTCTAGGCTTGGATGGGCCTATCTTCTAACTTCAAAATATAATTGAAGATAGTTACAATGAAAGATGAAAGAAAAGATAATAGAATACTAAAGCTCCTTAATGAGCAAATGATTATTGTTGAAGCTTGAAACTCTTCTTTTGTGAAAGCTTTTGAAGGGATGAGCTTGTCTTCTTACTGAAAGAAATCTCTTGATTTGATGTTTCAAGTGATTGAGAATTGAATGCTCTCTTTTTTATATCTTTTGAAGTTTTTTACTTGATTTTTGTTTCTCCACTTTGCTTTTCTTGTCTTGTCACTTCAAACAGTTGTTGAAAATAATAAACCACTATTTGAAACTTCAAAAATCATTTCTGACCATTGGAATCCAAAAAAGAGCCGTTAGAAGCATTTCTGCATAATTCTAAACATTCTGCAGAACTAGTCATGGGAACTCGAATCGACTCAAATTGAGCTCGAGTCGACTCGAATAGCCTTCGAGTCTGCTTTTCTGAAAATATGTCTCTCTGTCTTTTTCTATAACTTCGACTCGAGCAACTCAAGTCGACTCGAGCTACCGCTTGATACATAATTTTTATTCTAAAAATTATAGTTCTATCATTCTTCATTTGAGTCGACTCGGATCATACTTGAGTCGACTCGAGGGCATACCGACTGAAACTTTTGCATGCTAGAATTTTTTTATTTTCAATTTGAGTCAACTTGAATCTACCTTGAGTCAACTCGAGGTGCCCTCCACTGAACTTTTATAAATTTTTTATTTAAATATTCTTCAATTCCAATCTTTGGATACCTTTCTCCAACTTTATTTTAGATGTGTGTCATACTCAAAAGCTTCCAGATTCTTTTCATTTGTTTTTATTGTACTTTTGAAAATTACTCTCTTAATACTCTACAATCTTCATGAAACATAATCTTAAAGAATCATTAGTCTAAATATATACTCAAATATTTTATTATTCATCAAAATCAATTCTTGGGGTTAATAATGGCCCATGTTTGTGAATATGAAAGCTGTGGAGTCGATGCATGTTCGTGACATGTTTCGATCTAAAGGGGGAAGATGGAACGCTGATCTAGTATCTCACATCTTTGATGATGATCTAGCACAAAGGGTGCTATCTATTGTGATGCTGTAGTGCCCATATATGCTGGCCTAGATGTGAGAGTGCGTGCATCAGCTTGTATGCTGAGAGCAATGACCAGAGACTTATATGAGCTGTTCAGAGGTTCTTCGATGAGGAGGCTCGATGGGGCTTGGCTTTGAATGTTGAAAATCCACCTAAGAATCAACCTATTTCTGTGGAAGGTGGCATGGCACCGTCTCTTGGTCAAGGTTGTCTTATGTGATAGAGGTATGGATCTATTGGTGACACACCTTAGTTGCGGTAGGGAGAAGGAGACCATGGATCACATCCTCTACACTTGTCTTAGAGCTCGACAAGTTTGGAGGATGGCTGGTCTACCCCCAGTAGTTGTGGCCCCGATGGTCCTCCCCAGCTTTCTTGGAGGCACTTTGAAGGAGTGCAGAGTCTAACTCTTCTAGAGCCCTAGGGATCCATGCTACTTACATTGCTTATAATATCTGGTTGGTGATGAATAGAGACATTTTAAGGTGACATTAGGAGTGCAATCAAGTTGAGCTGAGTCAAGTAACTAGAAGCTCGAGCTTGACTCAACTTATAATACTTAGGCTCAAATTTGGCTAGAGATCGACTGAGCCTTAATATTCTAAGCCTGAGCTCGGTTTGATGAAAAATAGATAAATTCGAGATCGACTCGACTTGACTTAAATATCAACTGAGCCATACTCGAGCTCGAGTTAGAGCTTAAAATTGAACCTTAGTCTACTAATAATATTTATATTATATATATTATAAATAAAATAATATTATTAATATATATATAAATTTAAGTAGACTCGCGAGCTTTCGGACTGAATATCTTGCTACTCAAGCTTGACTCAAAAAATTATTTAAGCTCCTCGAGCTCGACTCGAGCTCAATAATAATTGACTTGAGTGAGCTTGGACTCGAGTCGAACTCAGATAGCTCGCAAGTGACTCGACTCGTTTGCGTCCCTAGACGATGTGGTAGTCAGCGAGACTCATATTGGAGAGGGTGATGATTTAGGCTTCGGAGGTCATGCGATGCTTATTAATTGGTTCGACCTTGACTACTCAGGACATTAGGACTCTCTGGCTGCTCTGACAATGATCCGATTGGTTTATTACTTGAGAGGCCCCATCCCCTGGATTTCTCAAGGTCTATTTCGATAATAGCATAAGAGGTAGCAGAGGAGGCATGGGTTTCGTGGTTCACAGATCTGACTCCAAGTTTGTGGCTACTGATGGGTATCACCTCATGAGGAGCATGGTTCTGGCAGCCGAGCTGTAGGCAGCTTGGGCTAGCATCACATTTGCCAGATTGAGACTTGGAGCCAAAAGCTGGTGGTTGAGGAAGATTCGGCCACTATGATTGCTGAGCTTCAAGTGCAACTAGTGGAAGCAATGCTATACCCTCTTCTTCATGACATTTGGAGCATGATGAGGGCTTCTATTTCCATCGATATTTATCATGTATATCATGAGGCCAACAGCACTACTCGCTGTATGGCCTTTTATGTGGCCAAGTATATTGGAGAGACCGAATGGACTGAAGTGAGGGAGTTCTCTCTAGCCTTTCGGAAGATTTTTTTTTTAATTTGATGGATGTATTCATACTAGAATTATATGAAGATCTCCAATTTATTAAAAAAATTAGAACAAAATAAATATATTCACCTGGTGGACTAAAGGGAAGAAAATGTTCATCACAGTAGCAAAGGCAAACTCCCCATCTCCATCAGCTTTTCCTCGTGATGCTTGAGGTTGGTCTCTAACGGCACCTACCACATGGAGGTTGCCCCCGAATTGGTTCACAAGTTATTGTTTGGAGTGGGATGAAATCGTCTTGGCTCAATACTTGCTATTACCTTAATCATAATAATGAGACCAAAAAGGAAAAATGTCAGGATTAATGATGATGTTGTATACACCAAATTCAAATTTCATGCTAAAAAATTAAGGGTGCATTTGGTTAATGATTGAAATCAAATTCGGAATAAGAATGAATGGAAGCAGAAATCAGAATGGTCATCTTCTCTAACAAGTTTGATTTATGATCGGGGTTGAAATTGAAATCGTAATGAAATTTGAATATTAGGAAAGAGTAGGGATTGGATTTTGAAGAATTGAAATATTCTTTTTTTTCTTGAAAATTGGACTAAAAATAGAACTCCTCCTAAACAAATATCTAGAATGGGAGTCACTCATTTCCATTCCAAAAAGCCTAACTCAATTCAAACATGCGATAAAAGTAATTTAGATACTAATAACTAAAGCAAGCATGACTATTATTTATATTATAATTGTTAATAATTATCAGTGTAATGGCAATTGCTTTATTTTAAAATATTTATTATAAAAATTTAGATAAATTGTTCATGGATTAACTGTGCATATATAGGTGCTCTAAGTTAAGGAAGCATGTTAATTTTGGGACATTGGCGCATGTTTAATTTCTATTTTCAAAGAATTTAATAAAAGATGGTAGTGGAATTTTCTTTTTTTTCAATAAATGGATAAAAAAAACAAACATGGCACTAGGTTTCTGTTTCCAAAAGAAAAATTGGGAAGAACATGACACTATTGAAGTGTTTACCAGCATACTCAGCAGTATCTCTGTAACTAGTGGGAGTATGAATTGTATTACTGCCGGAGAGCTAACCCATCTTTGGTTGCTGAGCTCGAGTTGGGAAGAGGAAACGTTGTGGTCTCTAGATGGTCGGATGAGATCTCCAAGAGATGCATGCCGGCACCTGATCCTCGATCAATCCTATGAGCTGGGTCCTGTAAAACCATCAAAGATAGAAAAGTCCTCATGCTGAAAGATTTTCTGATGGTGGACCCTCCAATGCCTAAATCAATCTTTCATGGAAGCAAACGGAAGAGGTTTGAGCTTTCAAGAAGAAACTAATGGTGATGTGGAGTTGAGCATGAGGTGGATGGAGAGATGGATGTGAAGATCTAGGGAATGCTATATGGAGCAGGGGTGTCCCAATAGAGTTGGAATTGCTCAGAGTTTGTAGAAGAGACGGATCCAGTTCGTATGGAACCAGTCTTCAGAAAGGATATGCGAAGTAAGTCTTCACTTACCTGAAGGGTCTAATGAAATTTAGATTTTATAAGTGAATGTGGGTACTTGTCGCTCAGGAGGATGCATGCCATTTTTCCCTCGAGGGCCATGTAGGTGCGCTTAAGTTGTTAGAGGATAATAGCTTGCCCGCCAAGAGTTTGTTGAGATTACGGATCTCAGTGAGTGGAGTGGAGCGGAGAACAGCCATCATTTATCTTCTAGTGAGTAAAAGATTCCAAAACTCCCTCAGCACAGTCATGGAAGTTCACGTGGCAGTAGCTTGGCAATTGGTCTGACATTCCTCAATAGGGACACATGCAGGACTGCTACCGAGTTGCCAGCACCACGATAGATGGGATATATATTCTAGATGTCTCACTTGCCCCTTGTTGCCGCAAAGCTCCAGGGGAATGCTGATGTGGTCAGAGCAGGATGCCGCCCAAGATCCACGATGTCGGAGAACACTTGCAAGGAAAGTCCATACTCACCGAGGGCGTTCTGATGGGAGACCCTCCAATGTTAAGTTAGCTGGAGCTTTAGGAACAGAAGCAAGAAAGACAATAAGAGCTGGGAGAGCGGAAAAAATCCTCCTTCCTCCTCCCACCATCATTTGTGGTTGCTTGTTCCTTACCTAAGGGTCTCTTTCGTACCTCTTTTGTGTGAAGATTGAGCCTATAGGCTGCTAGTCAGAATCTGTAAGTTCATTAGGTCTAGCTCTATAGGCCGTTAGGCCACGTTCTGACCTTCATCATGAGAGAAATTTCTCTCACTTTTTTCATATCGAGGTTGTTAGTCATAGGTGTCAAGCACAAGCTTCACCTACACAACCAGCTGATCTGATGGTTTGCAATTGGTGGGATCTTGCCACATCATCTTGGATGCGCTCCAGTGAAGGATTGGACTCAATCGGCTGACTAGTTACCTATTAGCGGACTCGATCGGTTAACTATCATGGACGCATCTGTATTTTCTAATTACCTATTATTCTAATTATAACAATAATATGAAGATGATGTCATTAACATGCTTTCTTGTTTATTTTTAAGAAGATTAAATTATAAGCATCGCGAACCAAATTTTGAACAAGTTCTTAAATAAATAAAATTGAAACAAGTTCGGGAAGGGAGGGAGGAGTCAACAGAGTCTTTTTAGCATGTACACCTACAACTAGGGGTGAGCATGATCTGATTTGGACCGGTTTCATGCTCAAACCTAAGCCGAATTAATCCTAAACGGTTTGGCGTTTCTAGAAACCAACCGAATCAATAGAAGATTGAAACCAAACCAACCAACATGATTTAAACGGTGTGGTTTGATTTGGTTTGGTTTACTAATTTATATTATTATTATTATTATTATTATTATTATTATTATTATTATTATTATTATTATTATTATTATTTGTGATTCATGAAGACTTATTTCTTTTCACATAAGAGTACCATCAAAAAATTTATCAAGTAAAATGATTTAAATTGATATAAATATTATCACTCAATAAATAAATTCTTAAATAAACACCATTATTAAAGATTAAGATAAAGATCTCCAATACATTATAAAAAAATAAACAATCTAGTATGTAAGTCACTTAGGTTCTAAGGCTAATCAATACAAAATCAAATTGATAAACAACACCATAAATCCAAAATTATTTTCTAATACATTAATACTCCAATATAAATAATATTCTAATCAAAATGATCTTATTTTATTAAAGTCGGTCTGGTTCGGTTTGAGAACAATTTTATTTACTGACAAACCTAAATTAATCCAAACTTATTTTTTATATATCAAAAACCAACCAAACCAAATTGAATAAATTTTAACCAAACCATAGGTTGGTTCGATTTCATCGATTTGATTGGTTCAAGTTTGATTTTTGCTCACCCCTACCTGCAACATCTCTTTAAAAATTCTCTTGCAATACAGACAATCCCAGGACAAGTGAGATCAAACACCAATCACCTAATTTCCATCAGATGGTGGTCGTACATGTTAAGATTGAAGCCCATGTGAGTAGACCCAATCCAGACCCGCAGGCAGGCCAGGCAAGGCTCAGAATCATGCACAAGCACAGCCCAGTGCGAGCGCGACCCAACGTGCGACGCACGCGGTCTACCGCATTTTGCGGTCAATGGTGAGGCGCATGGACCGAGTGCCCATTTCCAGGACATTTCTCACGGTCCATGATGGACCGACACCCATTTCACCTGTGTTTCTCGCAGTCTATGCGATATTCGATGGACCAGAGGTGCGATCGAATAGTAGATCTTGCTCCCGATTTTGATCGAATGACTGAGGATTTATCCGAATGATTTTGGGCTTGATCCGGATTATTTTGAGCGCTGATCTAGGCCATGCGATGTAGATCCAACAACTGAGCTTATTTCTTTGATTCTACAGCAAATAAGAGTGTTTTTTATGAGGTTTGGACCTGGATTCATCTGGTGATGATCTATTTAAAAAGAAGACCTGGGAGAAGGTTTAGCAGCTTGAGAGCAATGAAAACAACAACCAAAGAGAGGGTTTAAGAGAGGAGAAAATAAGAGACGTGAGGTTTCTTTTGAGAGAAAATAAGAGTGTTTTCTTGTAAAAGAGAGTCTGTGTGAGCCTTTATTTTCTTCTTCTTCTTTCTCTTCTTCTCCAATTTTATACTTCGTTGTACCGTAGATTATTAATAGAAGAACGTTGAGGAGATTTTATCCATGGACGTAAGCCAACAATCAAACCGAATCACATAAATCTAGTATGCTTTTTTTTCTTATTTTATTGCTTGATTATCTCTCCTATTCTATATTCTACGTTTATTCTAGTTATCTTTCCTCTACAAAATGATCTTATTTTCATTGTATTTGTGTGCTATGTGGATCGAGATATGCTCGATTATCCACGGCCTGTTCTTTTAGTTTAGTATCAGAGTCAGGAGATTCTTTTGTAGTTGGTTTGATCTGAAACAATGTGGATAAGGTGACGACAACAAAATATGAGATATCGAGATTTGATAGATCAAACTTTACACTTTGGAAGATGAAGATGCAGGCGGTATTGATTCAGGATGGTTGAGAAATTACTTTGCAAGAAAAAAATGCAAACCTCAAGAGATGACGGATGCGCAATATGAAGAGAAAGATAAGCTGGCAATGACGAACTTCTATTTGGCGTTGGATGATTCGGTATTGTTCAATATTGAGATCGAGACTACTGCAAAAGGGGTTTGAAAAAAAATTGAAAAACCTCTATGAAGATAAGTCTTTGATAAATAAAATCTATTTAAGATGGCAATTATATAATCTAAAGAATTGATGATGAAAAAAAAGTCAGCATTCTACTTTGTTCTATGTCGGAGTCTTGGGATAATCTTATCATGAACTTGAGTCACATTGAAATCCTTAAGATGGAGTATGTTGTTGCATCATTGCTTACAAAGAGATGAGGCAGAAATCTAGCCAAGGAAGCTCTTCGATGGAGGCCATGGTAGCACAGGGTATGCCTTTCGAAAGGAACATGGTGATTGAGGGAAGACAAGATCTAAATCCAAGGGCAAAAAGAAGGTAAATATTGAAATTATGAAAAATAGGATACGTAAAGAAGATTGTCGGGCTAAAGGAGTTGATACAAAATCTAAATTGAAAAACTTTCAAGATAATGTAGCAGAAAGTGAAACTGGTTCAGCTACTTCAGATGACGGAGATGCATTGATGGTATTGAAAAGATCTGAGCTTGCACGTTATTGAATTTTGGATTCGGGGGCATCTCTCCACATGACTCCTTTTAGGGAATGGTTTCATACATATAAATTATTGGAGGGAGGAGTTATCTATTTGGATAACAATATAACTTGTCCTGTGATTGGAGTGGGAGATGTTTGGATCAAGATGTTTGATAGTATAGTTCAAATGGTTTCCAATGTACGGCATGTTCCTGCACTGTGCAAGAGTCTACTGTCACTTGAAAAATTTTGTAAGCAAGGCTTAAAGTTTATCGGAGAGAAAGATCAATTGAAGGTGTCCAAAGGATATTTGATGGTGATGAAGGAAGTACAAATAGGTGATCTTTATAAATTGGTGGGCGAGACTCAGATGGGAGAGGCGGCAGTAGCAAGTTCAAAGATAGTATCTCTGATGGTTTGGCATCGATATTTGGGACATGTAAGCAAGCGTGGGCTACAATTATTATCAAATAAGGAGCTTCTTCCGGGGTTCAAGTCAGCACCACTGAAATTTTGTGAAGATTGCATCTATGATAAACAAAGAAGGATCTCTTTTTCTTTATCACAGCAGTGGAGTAAGAAATTTCTTGAGCTAATCCACTCAGATACTTGGAAGTCGCCTGATAGATTATTGGGTGGATATTCCTACTTCGTCTCCTTCATTGATGATTTTTCTCGAAAGGTTTGGATATATATTCTTGAGCAAAAATCTGATGTTTTTGAAATCTTTAAGAAATTCAAGGCTCTGGTAGAAATAAAAAGATTTGAAATTAAATGCCTACGTTCTGATAATAGAGGAGAATATTGCTCCAAGGAGTTTGCTGAGTTTTGTAGTGAGCATGAAATTCGGTGATAACTTACGGTTCTCAGGACACTACAGCAAAATGGTGTGGCAGAGAGGTTTAATAGAACACTCATGGAAAGGATCTGTAGTATGATGAGCACTGCAAAACTTGATAAGAGATATTGGGCAAAGGCTGCATGTACGGCTTGTTACTTGATCAATCGAGCCCCGGCAAAATTTTTTGGATTAGAAATTCTAGAAGAACTTTGGAGTGACAAGCCAGTAAATTATTTCCATCTCCGTGTCTTTGGATGTGATGCATATATGTGGATTCTAAAAGAAAGAAGATAAAATTGGATAAGAACTCTCGGAGGTGCATATTTCTTAGCTATGCTAAAGGAGTAAAGGGGTATCGGTTGTGAGATCCTACTACTCACAAGATCGTTGTTAGTCGAGATATTGTTTCAATGAAGAATCTTTTCAAGGTACCAAGGAAAAGTAAGATGATGAAGCCATTACTTCTATTGAGTTCTTTGATGCAGGTGATGAGGTGCAAGCAGAGCAAGCATAGGAGATCGACGAGGTAGTTGATGATGGACTAGGCGCGGAGTCCCCACAATCCTCTGATGATGCTATCTCACTGGAAGAGCCACCAACAGAGTCTGAGCGGCCTAGGAGGATCATTAGACCTCCTGCTAGGTATGATGACTATGTCACTTCTTTCATTCCTTCTTCTAACCATATTTGTGCTTATGTTGCTTTGACAGAGGAGGACGAGCCAACTTCATACCAGGAGGCATGTGAGTCTACCAATGCTGAAAATTGGCATTGTGCTATGGAGGAGGAGATGGAGTCATTTTGGAAGAACAAGATATGGGAGCTTGTAGTTCTACCAGAGAAGAGGAGTCCGATCGGATGCCTGTGGGTCTATAAAGTGAAGAAGGATACAGATGAAAATGCGGAGAGGTTCAAAGCACATTTGGTGGTGAAGGGTTATGCTTAGAAGGCAGAAATTAATTTTGATGAAATCTTCTCACCAGTGGTTCATCTTACTACTATTTGGGTTGTCTCAATGATCACGACAGTCATAAATTTGGAGCTCGAACAGATGAATGTAAAGACGGCTTTCTTGCATGGTGACTTGGAGGAGAAGATTTATATGGCACAACCTAAAGGTTTTGTTGAAAAAATAAGGATAAGTTAGTTTGTCAACTGAACAAATCATTGTACGGTCTCAAACAAGCGTCGAGGTGTTGGTACAAGCGATTTGATTTCTTCATTATGAGTTTGAGATTTGATCGACTGGAGGCAGATCATTGTGCATATTTCTGTGGTTATGATGATGGGAGCTTCTGTATCTTGCTGTTATATGTCAACGATATGGTGGTCGCAGGGAATAGCGGAGTCGAATATCAGATCTGAAAGCTCAGTTGGCTGGGGAGTTTGAGATGAAAGACTTAGGAGCCGTGAACCAAATACTCGGGATGAAGGTGCTACGGGAGAGAAAGGATAGGAAGATCTGACTTTCACAAAAAGGATATGTGGAGAAAGTTCTGCGGTGCTTCAATATGCAGAATGCAAAACCAGTCTCTACCCGTTCCTATTCAATTGAAACTATCAACAAACAATCACCCAGTACAGAAATAGAAAAGGCTGACATGGCCAGGGTACCATATTCATCAACAGTAGGAAGCTTTATGTCTGCCATGGTACGCACAAAACCAGACATTGCACAAGCAGTGGGAGTTGTGAGTGGTATATGGCAAATCCAAGTAGCGACCATTGGACAGCAGTAAAGTGGATCCTCCGGTATCTGAGGGGTACTACTGATCATTCACTCTGTTATGGTTCAGCAAGTTTGGATTGCATTGGGTATGTTGATTCTGATTTTGTAGGTGATCGAGACAAGAGGAGATCTACCACAGGCTATGTGTTCTCCATGGGCAGCGGTGCTATTAGCTGGGAGTCTAAGCTTCAGTCAGTGATGGCATTATCAACGACAGAGACAGAGTATATTGCAGTGGCACACGCATGCAAAGAAGCTATCTGGCTCAAAAAGCTTCTTGGAGACTTCAAAGTGAAGCAAGATAGGATAAGGGTGAATTGTGATAGTCAAAGCGTGTTGCACTTGGCGAAAAATCTGACATTTCACTCTCGGACAAAGCATATTGACATTCGTTAGTACTTTGTGAGAGATGTGGTTGATGATGATCTAGTCTCATTGCTGAAAATTCATACAGATGCAAATCCAGCAGATGTGTTGACAAAGTCGATGGCATGAGAGAAATTCAATTAGAGTAAAGCTTCTCTCGATCTTGGAGCTACGTGAGGAGTGAGAGGTTAGCAAGGCTTTCAGGGACGATGTTCTCGTGAGTTCGGTACATATCTTCAAGTAAAAAAATTGTTAAGATTGAAGCCCATGTGAGAAGATCCAACCCAGACCCGCAGGTAGGCCAGGCCCGGCCCAGAATCACACGCGAGCGCGGCCCAGCACGAGCGCTACCTGGCACGCGGCACATGCGGTCTACCGCGTTTCATGGTCCATGGTGAGGCGCGTGGACCGAGCATCCATTTTCAGGATATTTTTTGCGGTCCACGATGGATCGATGCCCGTTTCACCTGCGTTTCTCGCGGTCTATGCGATATTCGGTGGATCGGAGGTGCGATCGAATGGCAGATCTTGCTCCCGATTTTGATCGAATGACTGAAGATTTATCCGAATGGTTTTGGGCTTGATCCGGATTATTTTGAGTGCTAATCTGGGTCGTGCAATGCAGATCCGATGGCTGAGCTTATTTCTTCGATTCTACAGCGAATAGGAGTCTGTTTTTGATGAGGTTTGGACCTAGATTCACCTGGTGATGAGCTCTATTTAAAGGGAGAACTTGGGAGAAAGTTTAGCAGCCTGAGAGCAGTAAAAACAGCAACCAAAGAGAGGGTTTAAGAGAGGAAAAAAATAAGAGACATGAGATTCCTTTTTGAGAGAAAAATAAGAGTATTTTCTTTGTAAAAGAGAATCTGTGTGAGCCTTTATTTTTCTTCTTCTTCTTCCTTTTCTTTTCTAATTTTATACTTCATTGTGTCATGGATTATTAATAGAAGAATGTTAAGGAGGTCTTGTCCGTAGATGTAGGCCAACAATCAGACTGAACTACATAAATCTAGTGTATTTTTTCTCTTATTTTATTGCTTGATTATCTCTCTTGTTTTGCGTTCTACGTTTGTTCTAGTTATCTTTTCTCTATAAAACGATCTTATTTTACTGTATTTGTATGCTGTATGGATCAAGATGTGCTCGGCTATCTACGATCTGTTCTTTCGATATATTGGTATACTTGGATCCATCGGTATACTTATTATTCCACATCCTCGTTATGACTGCCCTGTAAACATTTTCTTGTTTTGGCATATGTACCATACTGGGACTGGTCACCTCACTGGTTACATTGTTGGAGGGTGACCCACTTCAGAGGAATGAGTCCAATTTTCAATAATATCAGTTTGTTGGACTGACGCATCCAAGTTAACAATGCCTCATTTAGGATTCTTCCTCGTGCTTTCCATCAAGAAATTTGCAGGAGTCTAGCGGGGCTCGTTCTGTCCCTAATATCTTTTGGCTTGGCCTGGCAGCGATATCCCTTTAAATTAGGTATGGGGGGTCCTATCCCCTGGTGTCCTTTCACTTCATGTCCACGCATCTATAATTGAGTCGTTGAGTCGGAATCTTGTAATTCTGAGCTCCAAGGGAACAAAGAAAATTTTAGTTTAATTATCTTTCTATTCTAATTTTTTAGGACTTCCTCTCTTTAAATATGCTTCTCAAATATGTTACGTTACCATGCTGTCCTTCCTCTCTGTTCATATTTCAGAGTGTTGCTGCTGCGGTATGCGGTTGGGCATGATTTTTCCGATGTTTGCTTTCTTTTGCTCCACTTGCTGTTATTCTATACAGTATTTTTGAGTGCAGCCTATTTATATACTTTCAGGTTCTACGGCCTGGCCTGGAAATCAGCCATCTCTCTACATTACTCACAATTCTTTTCACTTCTCCTTCTTGGCTGCTTAACTACTACAATTTGGGACTTCTTTTCGGTTATAGATTTCTGAAATTACTATTTTATGAGGTGTTCTCCTTCAATATAGCAAATGCTGCATTAATCTATAAAGCCTTACAAGTTTCTTCTACTGGTTTACAATTAAGTGCTGCAATGCTGATCTGTGTAATCTACTGTCCTTTAATTTTTTTTTCCGCCCTTCAGTTCTTTACTTTCTGGAGCACAGGTTGGTTATGCAAAGGCAACTTCATGTGCTTAGTTGGCTTGTTCTACCACTTTATGTTTGCTCTCTTCCTATTTTGGGTTTGAATCAGTTTACCCATGTTATGTTGTTATAGGGAACTTTGCTTTTGTACATTTTCATCCATTTCATGTCTTACCATGGGGTTCTTTTGTTGTTGTTTGGGCCAAGCAGTTGTCTATGGCCTACTGTTTTGGTTTCTTCTCTTTCTATGCTGGTCTGACTGCTTATTAGAGAAATTTTTTGTGCACCACAGACGGTGTAAAAAATCCGACATGGAGCACATTGCCTTATCCAATTGGTCCATGTAGTCATTATTTTTCAACGTGCATTTAATGCCTGCAGATCGATTTTTCATTTAAAATTTATATAACGAAATACTTCTGTCCTTTGAAAAAAATTATGACATCGTATGGCATAATATGGCCCAGGATATCATAATATGGTCTAAGATATTAGAATATGAAAGGGACATTTTTGTCCAACCACTTTTCAATGCGCATTTAATGTCTACAGATCGATTTTTTCATTTAAAAATTTTGAATAAGAAAAATACCCTATTCTTTGAAAAAATTATGACATCCCGTACATATTATAGCATCCTGCATTATATTATCATATTTTATGGACAAAAATTATGACTTTCTGGATGCAGGATGTCATAATATGGACGTAGAATGTCATAATATGGACGTAGAATGTCATAATTTTTCAAAAATATGGATATTTCGTCATACAAAATTTTTAACGAAAAAGCCGACCTATAGGCATTAAATGCGCGTTGAAAAATGGTGACTAATGAACCAATCGGACAAGACAGTGTGCTCCACATTGGATTTTCTACATCGCCCGCGGTGCACAAAGAATTTCGCTTTCTTATTAATATACTTTGATTTTCTAACCAAAAAAAAAAAAAAAGCTTCTTAAAGACATAAGTTCCAAAAGAAACTCTTGGATGCCCAGCCCAAGCCCATAACTGACCCAGCCTCAGGCCTAACCAGACTGTGAAAGAGAACGTGGCTCTTTCTCAGTGACACAATCAGCACAATACAACTGGCATGCCATACCAAACTGATGTGTGGGTTTGCTGCATGTTAGATTATCAAAGAGGAACTGATCAATGGAGCTTCATACATGTATTTGGTAATGAACTCATTTTGGTATCCTTTTGGCAATCCACGAATTCTCTAGGAAGCTAAAAGTATAGTTTGATATAACAAAATAGAAGGGAATAAATTTAATTAGAGGTTATCACATGAAAAAATTGAGATGTCTTGTACGGTGGCAACTATATATTGTACCAATTCAAAACTTGACCAAATTTAATAAATGAAAGGTGATTTCTTTATATCATGATTTGTAGTGTACCCATGAAAACATTTTCCTGAAACTTACGTCGTAGTGGATCTGTGCGATATATGTTCGGATTGTTCCTTTCTAGTGGGTTTGATCAAGACCTACTAAAGATCGGACTTGGGCTTGAAACCAGAAACCACAATTGCCATCTCTTCGATTGAAAGCCATGTTCACGTAGCCTGCACCAAACATCTCCAAATGTGTGGAGTAGCATATCGAGTCATGATAGGTCGAATTCATGGTCCATCAACATCTCACCCCATGCATGATGGAAGCAAAACCAAAATGAGCCTACTTAAGCCTATCAGAATCTTGGTCAACTTTATCACTGACCCGTGGCAATTGTTCCAATTAGTTAACTTTGAACATATCTTGACATGGAGCTAAATCCGCTCACCTCGCCGACCGCTAATGACTCTAAAGGGAGATTTGGTTGGAGAAAATTAGAACTTGAATAAAACGAGAATGGATGACTCCCATGCTAATCATTTAATTGGAAAGAGTCTCAATCCATTTTCGATTCTAGAACAGAGTGAGAATATCCCAATCCCATTAAAACCCAACTCCGATTCTCTCCTAAAGATTCAAATCTCTATTCTCATTCGGATTTCAATCAGAAACCAAATACTTCAGAAATATGGTTATTTTCATTTTCATTCTACCTATTTTAATTAAATTTAATTTTGATTCTGATTACAAATCAATATCCTTAAATTTCAATATAACTCCTCAATGATAACCCATCTTGTAGCTCGCCCATCAACCAGCCATCTTATCTTGCGGTTGATGTTAAAGCCACGCTTGCCAAGCGTGCATTGGGATGGACCTGTGCCGTGTATCTTGGGCCAATTTGCAAACTGAGTTGAGCTTGGGCCCAAAACTTTTGCTGAATAAATAACAATTGGTAGGTTTTCATTGTGATAAATAAAATTTATTAAATCATTTTAGCGTAAGCACAATCATGACAATCAAAAAGTTGAAATGATTAATAATAACGAAGAAAAATGAGATAACAACATGAATTGATAGGCTTTGGTGACTCCTCTTTCCGTGCCCACTGTAGACTTTTTGTCCACAATCAATCAAGGTGTCGATAATTTCTATAATTAACAAATTTTCCACACGCATCACGCAGCCTTTTCCCTTTTGACCATGACCTGGTGTGTAGGCGGACGCGCTCCATGTCACTTTTGAAAGCTATGAGTTCGCCATTAGACCAATGCTTGGAAGCAGGTTCACTAATCCAAGTCAATGACCCACCGAACATCCATCTCTTGGCTGCCATTTCAACTCATGCATGTACCGCACTTCAAAACATCCCTGCCAAACTATCTTTCCAAGTCAGAATAATGCGAGACTTTCTCTTGTTAGTGCTGGTTGCACCTAGAAGACACACCACAGTCTAAAAATGATGAGAGGCCCTGATTATATGATCTGCTAATATCTGTCACAATTAGAATTCCATCTAAAAAACCAACCTCGAATTATTATTTAGATATTTTAATCCTATATAAATATCTAAAATTTATGCAATACATAATCGATATAGAATTAAACACATACTCATTCGGATCCTTACAATATTATTATTTTATCTATTTTTAAATTATTTTAATATTATAAATTAAAATTTTATTTTAATATTT
>KE505359.1:149464-161394 GCA_000441515.1 Elaeis oleifera
ATGTATGTATGTATGTGTGTGTGTGTGTATATATATATATGTATGTATGTATGTATGTATGTATGTATTCAGTAATTTAAATTCTTCAGACCCTAATTATCAAAAATCTTAAATATATTAAATCCGTATTATACTAATATTTTAAATTTAAAAATTTTAATTTTACAATAATGAATGTTATAACACCAAAAATTATCGGAGTTCTAACAACCATGTCAATAACTCGCCTTGTGTTTGTTTTGTATAGAGTGGGTGACGGAAAGCGGCTTGGGTGCTGGCCCGTCCGAGTAACTCCCAAAGAGGAAATTGGAGGGAAGGGTGGGTGCACGTACGGACGTACCCCTCACACCTCGGTAGTCTACACACGTGGAGGACGGGTGGGCCGGGTCAGATATTACACTCCGGTCACGTGGGCCTTAAACTTATTTCCGGCTATGGGCCCGTGTTTGTTTGCAAGGATGCACACACTCAAGCCCGCCCGCGGCCTGCTTAATACAACCCACATTTTCACATGGGCTGGGCCAAGATCTTCATGGATTGTATCTAACGGGTTACAAATTTCTGGTCTAACCTTGAATTAGAGTAAGCTTGGGGCCGCGGTTTCTGAGGCCACTCCAGCCTGACCTGATATTTGTCTAAATATGTGTATATGCTAGATAGTATATCACATATATGGTATAAATATAATACTGAATGTTAACTATAATAATATAAGCAAAATAATAATGGCCACGTCTGGCTTTATCCTTCAAGTGCATAATATACATAACATGGTGTGATAACCTAGATTAGGGCTCGGTCCATTGACCTACCCAGCATCTTGATTTAGGTCCAAATACCAGCACGTACTATGCACACGCTGGATGCAAGAATTGGAGTCCCATCATAGTCCTCTTCTTCTCTGATGGACTCCTAATCATAGTCAGAAATGACACCAGAAGGGAGTTTAACTCCTCCGCTCTAGCTCTATTTAGAGGAAAGAGGCCTTGATCTTCCCATCAAGGATCTTAGCCCCAAGTTTAAGATATCACTGACATTTTCGATGGACATTGCCTATCACTCTCGTGGCCAAATATTGATGGAAAAGAGATAAAGATCCTCCAATCTTCAAGTTAATTTGATTTGCCATCCTCTTTAGCCCATAAAGCTCGATTTCCAACCGGCTATCATTGGAAATTTTTGAGAAAAAATGAGCCTCAAAATTCTCCCAATATTTTACTATTTTTAAATTTCTGGCACCAATCGTCGTTGCCAAAAGCAATCCAGGAATCCCAAGTTATCCTCCAATGGCCCACATCATCGATGATAGCCACCACCAGTCTTGAGTCTCCCTTGTTTTGGGAAGAACAAGGAACATAAGTCCCTATTCTGCCAAAGAAAAAAAAAGAAGAGATTTTCTCTCTCCTTTCTCTCTCTTCTCTATCATCTCTCTAGTTTCTTTTCTAAAATTGTTTCTCTCCTTACTTTATCTCTATGAAATTTCTCTCTCAAGAATTGATCCAGTAAAAGACTTTCTTTCAATGAGTTTGATCAATCTTGATGAAGGGACCCTGACCCATGATCGGGAGGCAACGTGCTTGCACCCACGTTAGCTAGATCGGATATACTAGATTTGATCATCCATGATTTCTATTGAATAATCTGTATTACAATTCAATCATGATGGATGAAATCACCTTGATTAAAGTGACAGGACATTGGTCACTACCACTTAGCCTTTGTTAGATACTACGAGACTTGATCGCCTTTCATCTCCCTGGAATCAATTATATCCTAATTTGATCTTGATTGAATAAATTATAATAATCGGACTTGTCTACTCTGTTGGATGCAACTACTTATTAAACATGTCTTTCTTAATTATCCATATCGTTTCTAATTATTGGACTTGATCCTGTATAGGAGTATACTTACCTTTACAAGAAGATGTCCAGCAATGAGATACTATAATATAATCTCTTAATTAATAATTTTTAAAAAAATTGAAATTATTTAGATTTGTTAAAATATGTGTGAGATGAGTAATATAGCTTTTTTTAGATTTATCAATAAATTATAAATATTCTCAATCATAATTATGAAATTGATGCATTGTATCTTTTACTGAATATACTCTTTTAGAATATTAAATAATTATGATCGAATATGTTAAATTCGATATGAATTGTATCCAATTGATTTCGATGCCACATGATTTTTATGAGTTGATCAATTTGGATTATGAAATATGTCTTTGAAAAAATATTTTAATTTGAGATAAATTTTAACTCGCAACCTGATTATATATCAAAATTCTATTAGTAAGGGGTACATGCTAGTGCTTCAATATCTTATTAGTCGAATGGTAAACTTTTATACTTTGATATTCTATTAGTAGAGGTTGTACATTAGTAATTTGATACCCAGCTAGTAGGGTGGTTAAATATTGGTAATTCACTACCCTACCAATGGAATGTCAAATGCTGGTAATTTGATACCCTATTTTGAGAGTTATGTAGTGACACTTTAATTGAGTTGATGGCTATTGAGATTAACGTAATGTTTAAAAAAAAATGATCTATGAATAAATTTAAATTTGAAAAGATTGAATTCACAGATCTTATTTGGATATAATATTTTGAATGGGATTTTGAATTGATATACCCTACATACTTATTTTTAGTATATGATTATTGTTGGTTCTATCTAGTTAAGGTATTCATTACTTTCTAGATTGTTTAACTCATTATTATATGTTTTTATTATTTTTATAGATTCAGAGGATTAGTTTGACTTAGAGATCCATTATGGAAGAGTGATCAGAAGTAAAATTTGATATCTTTATTTTATACTAGGATTTATCAAATTTTACTACAAGACTTTGATATATTATTTATAAAATATTTGATTAAATTATTTAAATTAAATTTAAATATTAATTTATTGATTATTTATAATACTGCATGTAGCAGTTGCCGCGACCCCAGCTAGTGATCTCGGATCGAAGGTGTTGAATCAATTTTGATACAATGGAATCATGATTAAAGAGATGGATGGCAAGAATTTTATGCATGTTCTTTATTTTTGGTAGTGGATAAGAATTATAACACCCTTAGTCTCTAGCATATATGACTAGGGGTGCAAATGGGTCAGGTTGACCTGTGACTCAACCCGACCCGACCCACGTAGATCCGATCCAAATCATTTTAAAGGATTCATGGAGCCAGATCGGATTCTAAATAAATCCATTTCATTTTTCGAATTAGATTTAGATTCACTAAATTCTAACTCGACGTGATCTGACCTATGAAATTTTTTTGATTGATTTAGATCTTAAATAAATGAATTGATCAAACCCGACCCAATCCAAACCTAATATTAGATCTGAACACTCATCTGAACTATGGCATCTCCTAACTTAGCTTAAGTCTCTTTGGAGCTCTTACAATTTTATATTTTGCTGTTGAATTATGAGCAATATAAATGAAATAATAGCATGACTACTAGTCTATGTATACCAGCATATCAAGAATTATCCTAAAACTATAAATATAGTTTTAATACATAATATTTGACCTTGAACCATTAGAGTAAGATACTTTTCAAAATTTAGATAAAAAAAGTAATCAAAAAGTACAATTACCAACATAATGACCAATTGCATATAATGGATTTATAACATCTCTTGTTTATTTTCACTTGCATTTATTGATTTATATACCCATAACTACCACTCCAAGATAGCCATCATGATTGCTTGAAACAAATATATTTTTAAAGTACTTGTACTTAGCCATCCCAACCTAACTCAATAAAGCAACTGAGTTTTAATATGCCGTATTTCATAGTCATGCCATCCAAACTTCAAAAATTTATTCAATCCACTTCAACTCTTTCTATTTATGCCACTATGAGTCATCACCACTTTCAACTAACTCTTGAGTCTCCACTCGTATTTTGTAATATACAAGATTCATTATCCTTGATCCATAGATTGTTGCCACAAAGTTGGCCTCACACTTTTTTTCTTGAAAAGGCAGATATTAAGGAAGCTAGCAATCATCCAATTTAGTGATCCTATGATGCTAATCGATGAAGAGAATCATATCTTCTATTCCTAAATTTATTCTTATGTCAAAATCCCAATCTAAGTATCGAACTAAAATTTCCATAAAAATAAATGATTGAGACTCATACTGAGCTAAAAAATCACTGCCACTATTAAGACAACTCTATGTTGATTCAGGTCCGATCTAAATTCGATCTGAACCCGAATCAGACCTGTATTTCATGGATTGGGGCCGAGTTGTACATGGACCCAATCCAACTCGAAAATTTGTTAGATCAAAAAATTTGATCGACCCAATCCAACTCGAAGATCTGTTAGATCAAGAAATTTGATCATGGATTCGATCAGATCTGACTCGATGTGATTTTCTATTGGATCTAATTGGATTAGATTTAGATCCAATATTTAACCCAATCAAAGAACTGGGTCGGATTGGGGTCACTCAGGACCTAATCCGATCCGACCTATTTGCACCTCTATATATGACACTAGTGAGTCTCCTTCAATCTATAAAATGTAAACAAACATCATTTGGTATGTCTTTGTGAACACCAAGTAATTCAGCCTCATGGACAAAAGCATCAGATAGGTTCAAGGATTCTATCAAAAGAATTCCTCCCAAATCATTGTTTACATATGCCCTCTACCAAAAGAATTCCTCTCAAATTATTGTTTATATATGCATACATACATACATACATGATTCGAATTATCCTATTTTTACAACATTATACCTATTGTTAGATTTTTTTTATTGACAGCATAAATAAATCATTAATATAAATATAAGATGGTATTATTATCCTTTGCAATAATATTCTTGAAAAAATCGATATATTCAGTTTATCTTATAAAGAGTTGCATTCTCGAATAAATTTTTTAGAGATATTATTATAAAAGGATAATAAAATTATTTGATACTTAAATTTGTAATTTAGCAACACTATCAGCTAAAAAACCAATGGGAAAGTATTCTTGTAAAAATAGAATGATTTGAAAGTATTATATATATAAATATTAATTTTAGAGGATAAATATGTAATAAATTATTGGGTGAAAGGGTTATAAATACAATTATATTCAAGATAAACTCTACCCCCTGTCTACTAATTAAACAGGCAATAACTCAATAATATCAAATCCAACAAAATATAGATCAAGCCAAGCATAAGGACACCAAATTTATGTAGAAAATCCTTCAATGTGGAGGTAAAAATCATGAAACCAAAGTGCAAACTAAACTTCCACTATCACTAAATAATGGATATCAGAGACTCTCTAATCAATATACAATACTCATTTCAGTATAATACATCAATATTATTAAGGAATACAAAGAGAAAATAAGACAAATCTTACCAAAAATAGGTATAAGTGAGTTACACAAGAGAAGTTTCATAGCGATTCAAATATTTAGTTTGTAGAGCTTGCTGTCGTGAATAACATACTAAAATTTCATCTCGATTAGGTTTGAAATCATCTTCCGATTGAAGTTAAAAAGATTAAAAACCTCACTTTTCTTTCTTTCTCTCGCGCATGCCGCACGTCCTCTTTCTATCTCTCGTATTTTTTTCTTTCATACTATCCTAGTTTTTTATTGTTGTTGTGATTGGTGGGTCCCATCTCATAGGTGTGACATCCTCAATAAATCTTCCTCTCATGTCTATGTGAGAAGGACCAGTAAACCAGCACTAGCTTAACAACCTGTAAGCTTCTATATGGGCAATGTCTTAGTCATCATATCTGAAGTATTGTCACCTATGTGAATCTTTTCCAATCATAACAATTTCATCTCCAAAGCATCCCGTATTTAATAATACCTCACATCAATGTGCTTCGGCCTCCAATGAAAAGTTGAATTCTTACTGAGATGAATTGAACTCTTACTATCATAAGACCGGATAAATTTCTCTTACCTCAGACCAAGTTTCTGAAGAAACTTCTTCGTCCACAATAATTTCTTGCTAGTTTCTATCACTGTAATATACTCTGTCTCTTTAGTTGACAAGACAACACATTTCTATAGTTTAGGCTACTATGAGATAGTTCCTCCTGAAAAATCATCAAGTATCCTAATATAGACTTCCTAGAATCAACATCACCTGCTATGTCTGCATCTGTATATCCATCCAATACTGATTTATTAATACCAAAATATAGATATACTCTAGAAGTGCCTTTGAGGTACTTGAGAATCTACTTTACTGTAGTCCAATTGTTCTTCCTAGTATTAGAGAGAAATTGGCTGACAATACCAACAATATAAGCAATATCCAGCCTAGTACACGCTATGGCATATATCAAACTGTCAACTAGGATGCAAAAGAATCTTCTGCATCTCTCTCTTTTTTTCTTACTAATAGGACACTATTTGAAGCTCAATCTAAAGTAACTTATAAGTAGAGAGCTAACTGGTTTGGAGTTGCTCATCTAAAATCTCTCTAACATCTTCTTTATGTATCTCTCCTGAGATAGCCACAGTCTCTCATTCTTCCTGTCACAAGCAATCCTCATACCCAGTATTTGCTTCATTGATCTCAAGTTTTTTATAACAAAGCACTTACTTAATTTAACCTTCAAGCTCTGAATCCTCTTGGCATCATAACCAACAATCAGTATGTCATCAACACATAATAGGAGAACAATGAAATCATCATCACTAAACCTCTTCATAAATATATAATGGTCAGAAGTGGTTCTGTTGTACCCATGATCTACCATGAAGGAATCAAATTTCTTGTATCACTGTCAAGGAGTTTGTTTCAAACTATACAAGCTCTTCTTCAGTTGCATATCAAGTTCTCTTTACCTTTAGCTAGGAATCCCTCTGGCTGCTCCATATAAATTTTTCTTCAAGGTTATCATGAAAAATGTTATCTTCACATCAAGCTGCTCAATCTTTAAATTCAGACTGACTGCCAAACCAAAATAACTCGATTTAAAGATATCTTAATCACAGATGAAAAAATCTTCTCAAAACCAATATCCTTCTTCTGACTGAAGCCCTTCACAACCAGACTCATCCTGTACATTGGTTGTGAGTTATGTTCTTCTGTCTTGAGTCTAAACACTTATTATTTTTGAGTGCGCTCTTCCTCTAGGATAGCTATATTAAATCAAAAATATGGTTCTCATGTAGTGATTTTATCTTTTCTTGCATAGCTTCAAACCACTTTCTCTTCTGTGCATGTGACATAGCCTCTTGAAAGTATTTTGACTCTCCCCCATCAGTCACCATCACATACTTGTGTGGAGAATATTTTTGAGAAGACTGAAACTGTCTGATAGATCTTCTCAACTACTATTCTACTATTTACTGTGTAGAGCTTGCTCACCATTCTCATACGATACACTGTCACTATATGTAGGCTCATCATTCATCACATCACCATTCTCTATAGTTTGTCCATCATCAATATATGCTTTGGCTTGAGATACAGGAGGTGGATCAATAAATAACTCTATAGTAGACTTTAACTTATGTACTTTCTTTATATCTTTAATGGTCTGATCCTCGAAGAATACTACATCTTGGCTTCTGACCCACTTCTTCTCTATTGGATCCCATAGCTTGTATTCAAACTGCTCATGTCTATACCCAAGAAAGATGCACTCCTTTGATCTGCTGTCAAGCTTTGACCGCTCATCTTTAGGAATATAAACAAAGATTTTGCATCCAAATACTTTGAGATGGTTATAAGAAATCGATTTTTCTGTCCATACCTTCTCAAGAACATCACTGTTAAGGACGAACGAAGGAGAGAAATTAATCAAGTTAAGTGCAGTCCTTATAGCTTCACCTCAGAAGGAGCTAGGCAACTTCGAATGAGAAAGTATGCATCGGACTCTTTAATAGTGGTGCGATTCATCCTCTCTACCACTCTATTCTACTGAGGTGTCATAGAGATAGTCTTCTCCAATCTAACATTATGCTGTCTGCAGTATCTCTCAAGTGGACCTCAATATTCACCATCAATATCTGCTCAGATACATTTCAGTTTTTTCCTTTCTCTTTTAATATTAGCATGGAATTCTTTAAAGACATCGAATACTTGCTCTTTAGATCTCAAAGCAAAAGTTTACAACTTACAAGAATGGTTATTAATAAAACAACAGAATATAGTGCACCATCAAGTATCTTGTGGTCATGGAGCATATATCAATATGAATTAAATCTAACACATGTGATCTTCTATGTGAGGGGAGCTTGTAAAATAAAATCTTATATTGCTTACCATATAAACAGTGAGTGCAAAGTCCTAAGTGCGTACCTTTTAAAAAAGCAAGTTATGTCTGGATAGAGCATCAAGTCCCTTCTCACTCAGATGACCAAGTTGTCGATGCCACAGGTCTATGGAGGTCTTTTCAACTATATTTATCTCTCTATTGCATACCTTAGCCTGCAATCTAAAAGCTAGCTTTTCTATCTTTTGCTACAACTAAAAAACTTTGGTGAGCTTCCATTTTTCTTCACCAAAATGAATGGAGTAGGCCTCATCGTCTCGGACAAAGGCAGAAATCAAATGTAACTGGATATCAGGAACATGCCTCACATTTCTTAACAACAGTCTGCACCCAATGTTGATCTCTAAGCAAACATCTTCTGTGCCCATAATTTGAGCTACTGCATCATTTTCTATCCTAACATGCCCAAAATCATCTTTAAAATAAGACGAGAAAAGTCTCTCCAAGATGTAACATGATATGAGACAGCTGAATTAATTATCCAACTGAATTCCTAGCATGTGAGATTAATACACCCATCATCACAGGCAATCATGACCTCATCATTACTTTTTGCACTCTCTCTAAAATATCCTAGCTTATTACAGTAGTAGCAAGTGACATCTTTTTAGGCTTTAACCGGTCTTTGGATTTTTCTTATCCTTTCTGTCATGGGAGTCACCATTCTTCTTATTATAGAAGGTCTATTTTGCTTCTCCTCCTCTACTCTGTAATTAATATCTTAGAACTTATATCTGTCAAGCCCGGCTCCTTTCACCTATTTGCTTCATTTAATATACTATCCTTCACCGTAGTCAAAGTAAGTTTGTCACTGGTAGTGAAATTACTCAGCGTCACCATCAATATCTCTCAACTTCTATTAAGAAACTCAGCAAAATCAATATCTACACCTCATTATCAAGAAGCAACTTCATCGTAGCCAACTAATTCAGGATCTTCTAGAAGTTATTCAAGTACTTTGAAGCATTCTGTCCATCCTTATACTTTAAGTTCACTAATCTTCTGATTAGATAAGCTTTATTCTGTACATTCTTCTGCTGATATAAATCCTTCAACTTTTTTCAGACCTGGTAAGCATATGTCTCTATCACAACATCATGGATCACACTCACATCAATCTACTATCTGATCGTAGCCATGGTTTTTCTATTCAACTTTTTTCACTCATCAATATTTATGTTATCTGGCATTTTTTCTGTAATTCAATCGATTCAAATAAATCTCAACAATATAATAAATCCTCCCTCATCATCCTCGATAAGAATAATCTAATGAAGTTAATTTAATTATACTGAATTTATCCTCCATTTTAATTAGCACAAACCACATTGACTATCTAACCACTGCTCTAACACCAGGTATTGGGATGAAAAGGCCACAAACACAATTATATTCAAGATAAATTCTACCTCTTGTATGCTAATTAAAACAAACAATAACTCAACAATATCAAAACCAGCAAAATGTAAATCAAGCTAAGCACAAAGATACTAGATTTATGTGGAAAATCCTCCAATATGGAGGTAAAAATCACGAGACCGAAGTTTAGATCAAACTTCCACTATCACCAAATAATGGGTATAGCAAAGTTTCTCTCTAGCACACTAGAAGCTCTCTAATCAATATATAATGCTCATCTCAGTACAATACATCAATACTACTAAGAATACAAGATGAAAATAAAACATCTCACTAAAATAGATATAAATGAATTACACAAGAGAAGATTTCACAATGATCCGAAGAGTTCAGTTTGTAGAGCTCGCTATCGTGAACAATATACTGAAATTTCATCTCGATTAGACTTGAAATCACCTTCTGATCAGAGCTAGAAAGATTAAAATCTCACTTTTCTTTCTTTCTTTCGTGCTTGCGCATGCCCTCTCTCTTGCATTTTTCTTCTTTCGTGCTATCCTTAGTTTTTTTTTTTTGTTATGGTTGGCAGGTCCCACCACATAGGCATGACCCCGCCAACTCAAATCATATTTGAAAATGTAGACATATGCAAAAAAAACTATTTTTTTAGACCTGCAGTATGGTTGTTCATATGTTATTGGACATTCAATATGGTTGTTCCCAAAGCCTGGCTAACAACTCCATATTTTAGCTGATTAGATGATAATCTATTCGAAACATATAGCCCATGTAAAATCACAATGCTATAAGACTAGCTTGGGTCATGGCCGTTTAACAATGTGATTTTCTAATAAAATGTTGAGCATATATCATATTCACAATTTTTAAATAAAATAAATGACAGTCCCCTTAAATGAAATTCTATGATGATCATAATCTTTGATGTATTAAATATCTAGAAATTAAAAAAAAATTATTATTTTGAAAGTCTTTTAAATTATGTGCAAGGCAAATATAAGAACAATATTAGCAATATAACCAGTAAGTAAAGTATATTATGGCTTATGTATTTAAAATCTAAATCTTTTACGATATATATGGATCAAATTATGTTTATTTTAGTTGGACTTTGGATTGAACTTTAAAATTTAACATGTTTTTGTACCTACTTCCGGCCCGTAAACAGCTCTGGATCAAAAGGGCTCTTAACATATCTATCCATGCTGCCGAGACCGGATCGTCGGCTTCGAAGAGCGAGCTAAAGCTCGTGTAACTAGAACTTTGTTAATCAGGGTTGAAACAAGAACTAACATGGTTCTGAATTGAACCCTTGTTCTCTTGCCTCTTGGGCATGAGGTATCTTGCTATCGTTGATTCCAGGAAGGGGTCAAAACTCCCCATAGCATTCTCACGTGCAGAGTGTAAGTTGAATTGGATTTTATATTCTTTTGTTGGTCCTCCCAACGGCGACCATCAGACTCATTCCAACGGTCGATAACATTTTTATGTTTCAAAGCCTTTTCAAATTTCCAATGCGGAATTACCAGGTAAATGGAAATATTTCGCTTGTTTAGTCAATGAATTTCTAAGTCTTCAAGCTTACCAAAAAGGAGTAAACTATATGATATTATAAAAAGTCGACAATGGAGGAAGCTGTCAAGCGTCAGCCCTTGGTTTAGCGCCTCAACTCTTTGACGATTCCAAGATTGAAGTCTGGCTTGGATTCATACACAATTTCCCTTGAATGTGAACACACTTTTTTTTTTTTTGTTGTTGTATGGGGAAACATGTGACCACATGGTTAGAATTGACTTGAAAGAATGCTACATTTTTTATTGTGCTTGTTTCCAACTTGTGGTCAACCAGTTCTGAAATTGGACGGCCCAAAATCAGCTCATTTATACTAAAATATAGTGCGCACTTGCTAAATTGAGATGAAAAAAAATTATATTGTATATAGCTGTGCACCATATCAATCGTATCATTTTATTGACATAAAATTTATTCATTATGTGTTTATCTCGATGATTGGCATGATGTACAATAATATTGCTGCATACGGCGTCGGATATAATTTCTTGAAATGAAGCATTTATGTATGTGTATGGAATGGGAAAATGGTAAGTGAAGAGGATATTTACATGCATTTAGTATATTTATAATGATTGTTAACGTCACCCCCTTGGTCTTGTGCATGAATGTGTAACCTACCTTTTCAAAGTTTTGATGAACGAATCAAGTGACCGATAATACTTCCATCACTGCATTTTTTTTTTTTTTT
>KE505359.1:163208-178644 GCA_000441515.1 Elaeis oleifera
TATATATATATATATATATATATATATATGGTCCATTTCCTATCAGTTTTTAAGTTTTCTATTTTTTTTGGTTAATTTATATTCTCCCATGCCCAGCGTAACTGGTTGACATGACTGCATGCCAGGGTGGCGGATTCACACGGAAGAAAGAAGTGGGGGTGCGAATATCATAGTCGGCATGCTCGAACCGAGTCTCTCTCCACCTTTTCCGCTTAAAATAGGAGACGGTGAAAACGAATCTGGCAAATGACGGAAAAATTCACCCTCTCCCCTCCTTTCTCCGATTGAAAGCCAAAATCCCCCACCCCTTCTTTTGAAGGTCTCGAGCGTGGAGCGCCGGCGAGATTGCCTTCGGCGGCGGCGGCGGCGGCGGCGGCGGCGGCGAAGCAGAAGGTGAAGGTGAGCGGCCGCATCCCCTTCTTTCCTTTGCATTTCTCGCCATCGTTTCGTTCCTTTCGATCTCTCCTTAATCCGGAACAAATTCGATCGGATCCATTATTAATAGGCCCCTTCTCTCATCTACATATTCAATCTTGGTGTTCAATTGTTTTGCCTTGGTCAATTGGTGCGGGAAGCCGATTGTTAGGGTTCCGTCTCGCTTGTATATGAATTTTAGCCGCGAAATTGCTGTAAAGGTATGGTTTTGAGACGTAGCAGGATTTTCATTTTTATGGTTTTGGTGATTCTAGGGCTTTGTTTTCGTTTGGTTTATATTTTTTTCCCTGAATTTTTGACTGGGGAAATGGTTTAGCTGGACGTTAAGGTGTTTTCTCGTTTATTTGAATGGTAACCTTGAAATCGGTATCAAAGATGATCTTCGGGGGTGTCGAGCACTCTTCCTGATGATTTCATTGGATATTTAGGGTCTCTGGTTGGTCTTACTATAAATTGATGGGATTTTGTTGTTTTTTTTTTCTTTAAATTTTGAATGGCAAGCAGTTTACTTGCATGCCGGTATATAGAATTTCTGGTAAAATTAGCTACGCGTTGACATTGGAATTATGGTTGTGGTTGGAATTTTGTGAGGGTGTTAGCATGGTAAAGTAGGGTTTTAGTCCCTTTGCTGTTGGAGGGGTTCTTGAAAATTTTGATGTCTGTATCCAGATCTGCTGGTTTGTAGGGTGCTGCCGTTCATTTTGTATTATATGAGATTTTGTTCTTATTGGCCTTTTGGCATTTTATGGTATTCGTGGCTGTTGTAGTGATAATCTGATTTACAAGTCATTGTTTCATTCAAAACTTTGATATATATATGAATTGAAATTTGATGAACGTAAGTGGTGGTCAATCAAGGATATGAGATAGGTATGTGCAACTGAAATTTGAGAAGATTTAAATGTTCATTTACAAACACCAAAGTCTTTTATTCTGTGCAAGGTTGATGGAGGACTCTACTTATTTGGAATTCTGATTTTAATGTTTTATTGTGATATGAGATAAGATGGTTTGTCTTATATAATAAGGATCCTTAATTAATTGCTTCCTCTTTTTCTTTAATGAGAGAGAGAGGGAGGGAGAGAGAGGGAGAAGATCCACCAATTACCAAGCTCCAAGAAATTGGGGCTGCTCCACACAAAGCTCGAATCTTGAACCTCCCCCTAGATAAAGGTGTGGCTACTTCAACGAATTCTGATTTCAAAGTTTATTTACTTTAGGGCTTTATGCTTTGACTGATAGAAACTTTTTTCAGATGCATTACTGAACACTCCGACATATATAGCATAATGCAATAAGGGAAAAGGCAAACTATGATATTCATCTAGGAAGATAATCTCCAGAACTAATGGCCTCAATTGGAAATTAAGCACTCAGATTTTAGAACTTTGCACATAACCCCTAATTTTATCTTTCTATGTATTTCGAGCATGAAATAAAGACAAGGCATATCATTTTTAACCCATAGGCCTTGACGCACCAAAATAAGACATGATGCTTTGGAGAAGCTTATCTTTTCAGCTTAGTTTGACAACAAGACTTGCTCTTGGTTCTCGTATTTCAATGATAGTTTGCAAATTTGTGGTACAAATTTGATTGTCAATTCCTCCTGGTTATATATGTGGACTACCACATCATACTTTTTCCATTTGTAGGATGTATTTTCAAGTGCCTGCATGCATATAGACACACACATGGAGAGAGAAAGAGTGCAAATATTTGGAAGTGGGATCAGGGGTGGTTGAGGATAAGAATGACCATTGGAGGGTTCCAGTGGGATGGTGATGGGGGAGCAAGCATGTGGAAAGCATTGCAAAGATGATCTATAAAGTTTCCATGATCTAAAACTACTTCCTTAAGCCTGTTACACTATTTCAACCCATTGACTTCAAAAATCAGCTTTCTTAAGTCGTGTACTTTAGAGATTTTTAGATGAATGACATTCAACAATTCACAACATAGACAAGTGCATTGTTCTAGGCCTTTCCATGGTATCATAATGAGAGTTAGAGAGGGAGCAAAGGAGAAGAACTGCTCGCGAAACATTTTTTTGCAAGCATTAAAAAGGTGCAAGATGTGGAGAGCATGGGAATTGTTGTTTAATAATAGAAGTGTGAGAAAAAATTATAATTTTGCATCAATATATCCAATAGATATTAAAAAAGGTAACACTAACACTTATATGAAGGAACAATTTCGATGCTTCACTGAAGTAGTCAGATCTTTATCCTCATAACTAAGCATCTGAATTGTAGAAATGGATGTCGGGGAACTTGGAGCTTTCCACTGTAAACTTGATCTTGTATGGTTTTTTAGTCTAGTAATTTAAGGATTGTTTCCTGTGTCATTAATAACCTACAACGATGTGATTGTATACTGATCATGGTAGATGGTACCAGATTGGGTAATGCATAATATGAGGATGATTGCAAATCTAATATATATAATATAAAATAGAGGCCTCTCAATGGAGAAGCCTCCATGTGACACGTGGAGTATTAGGAAAAAGAGAAAAAATCACATGTTAGTCGGGAGCAAACGCATCAGAAAAAAGTTGAAAGGAGGTGGGTGAGGGCTCGGTGAGGCCGTTGATGGAGACACGCTCCATCCACCATTTTTCGTCGGCAGAGGTGGGGATAATGACGGCGGAGGCATCCGCGGAGGCAGTGATAATGGCGATGGACGCGTCGACGAAGGCGGAGATGACGGCGGTGGATGACAACGGTGGTGGAGGTGTTGGCGGAGGTGAAAGGTTTCCGACGGCGAGAAAAGCCGTTAGAAGGGTTTCCGGCAGCTTATTGGGAGCGTGGCGGCGATCCGCGACGATCGGAGGAGAGGAGAGGGGAGGAGAGGATGGACGGACCCGCCAAAGCCAGCGAAGTGGATAGGGTAGGGGGAGAGCTTCTTGAGGGAGGCCATGAGGCGGGAAGCGATGGAGTAGCTGGAGACCTCGCCAGCGACGAGGAAGGCCCTGAGCTCGCCATCTCGGGCGGCCATGTCGATGAGTGCGCGGGATGACAAAGGTCGCGTCGTCGTCTGGGTCATCCTCCATGGCCTAAACCTGTGATTGCCGTGCCTCGCGGCCCGATCGCTCTCAATAGCATCATCTACTGCTTCGTAGTAAATCCTCGGATTTGTGAGGAGAAAACCCTTGCAGGGTTTAAGACACCGATCGTCTTGTGCTTCCCTCGGCCTCGCGTATAAAATACATGTCCCTCCGTCCGCCATGCGTGAAGAAAAAAACAAAAAAAGGCTAGAGCTCCCATCGTTTCGATTCAATCCTTCTGGAGTGTGGCATTTGGTAAATGGACGAGGGAAGGGTGAAGAGGGTTTGGAGGTGTCAAATATGAGAAGTCCTCATATAAGTTGCTATGCGTATGAAGTGGATGGGTGTAATTGTTTATGGAAACCTTGGATGGTAGATCTTTCTTCCGCATAAAAATTGTATGGAAATGTCAAATTGAAATACGCAGTAAGAGAGGGGGTATGGCTTCAGCTTTTTAGCATTCCTCCGTGCCCTTCACTTCACCTCTCTTTTTCCATGCGATGAAGTGACGAGATCACATGGATCGTAAAGCACAAAAAAAAATTTTTGAACCCCATGCGTTGTGCACGATTTATATTTTCTTCTTACAAAAAGATGATAATTCTATTATTCCTTTAGAATTAAAAAATTATAGAAAAAATTAAATCTTCTAAATTAAAGTTGATGAATACAATCTTAAAGGAGGACTAAGCTACATTGTTCTTAAAATAGTTTCGAATGATGCATGCAACAAATCAGAAGACGAGAAATCAAGAAAAATCCATTATGAGTGATGTATTTTTATTCTTTTACATATGGATGATTATATTTATATATTTTATTCTAATAATTGATAACTAAATCTCTTTTTGCAGATTGAAGTATATGAGGATGAAATTTCTATTATTGAGACGACTATGAAGAAAAGAGATGTGCATGGGATGCAAATAGATGGTCGTATTCTACTTAATGATAAGGATTTTGAAACAACTGATACTGAAAATATTGATTCAAGAAATGATTTCTCTATGAACAAAAGATAGAAATGATTATGTTATTCTTACTATTATGCTATTTAACAATCTGATTTTATATTTTATTTAGAACATTTGATATCATCTATGATGTCTTTTATATTATGTTGAATTTTTAATTTATAAAAATATTATTTCAAGAAATAATTACATGTCGTCCATCGCACGGGGTTCTAAGCTAGTTTGAGAACAATTACGAAAGTTCAGGCAAAGCTGCCACCTTTGCACAAAACAAGTCGGTGTGGTTCAGCGCTTGATGAATGGAACCATATTCTTTCCCCCTAGTATATGCTCAATGGTCACGCAACTAATGATTTGTCAAATGCCAACAAAATGCTTTTCATCTCTTCCTTATGGGTTGGAAGTTAGGAGAGAAATCACTTCGTTTCTTGAAGTTCAGCACTTGATAGTGTAACCCTATTGTTTCCCCCTAGAATATGTTCAATGGTTGGGCAACTAACCATTTGCCAAGTGCCAGCAAAATGTTTTCCTCTCTTCCTTATGGGTACAATTTAGGAGAAATCACTTCTTTCTTGAACTCAGAATAAGAGATTTACATGCTTTGTAAAGAATAAAGAAAGCGATAAAAATTGCTTAAAAGAAACGATTATTTGATCAAGAAAATACCTTATAAGGATTCCACTGAAGGCTAAAGTGGTGAATGGTTCAGGAATTATGGAAGGTCATTGATGTCATGGTTAAAAACAATCAAGTATGGCAAATTGTTATCATTTTGTAGCTCATCAGAAAATTTATGCATGGAAAGATCAGACTTATAGGTAACATCTCTTTATCAGGTTTGTGACAAATCCAGCTTATAGTTGCTTGAGCCTTGAAGCCTTGAACCAGCCGTGGATGGGCAAGTGGATTGGGCAGAAAAAGCTGGGAAGCGGATGCCTAAGAACTTCTCAATATGGGAGAGTCTAGGAAGTCTTTGCATAGAATAATGGTGCAAAACCAGCCAAACAACTAAACCTGCATCTACTAGCTTTATTAGTAGAAAATGTTACTAACAATTAGGAAATCAAACTATAACAACTGAATTTCAAAGACAATAATTCACTGAGGACGCCAACGCATAGTTCCCTATATAAATGCTCAGGCAAATAACAGCAAGTAGATACACTATCTGTTACATTATAAATGTATATAATTTACTTAATATTGGTTGTCTAAGAGAAATTATGTCTTAGTTCTCAACTCTTTTTTGATAGATGGGAAATTACTCTTCACTAGATGATGTTTACCATTTAGTTGGTGAACTAAGCATACATGGCCATCAATTTTGTGAGGCTTTTGATTGTACGTTTTATGACAATTTTTTGGTCATTTGCCCCAGATTCATTTCACGTTCCAGTTTTGTGTGTGTAGCTGAATCCATGTCATCATACATGAATTACAAAAATTAATTTACTTCTTTGGGTGTACTAAATTACTCAAATTTTGCTGAGCAGATGTCATTTTTGTAAGAATTTCCTGGAGGTGGAAGTTCATATTTTGTTCCAAGAGGGAGTTACAAGTTTCTATACAGATGCATGACTATTTTGAAGTATACTCATGCTTCTGCTTTTGCAACAGGTGTAATGGAGATATCATTGCTGAAGACACTGCTCAGTAGCATTGCACGCTTCGATCTTTTGTCATCTAGCAACTCTATAAAATCCGAGCTGGTCCAAAGATACTTCCAAAAAATTGATGAAATCTTGGAGCTTTTGAAACCTGTGCTTGATCAAGTTGTTGCTTCTGAGATATCATCAGATGGGAAACTAATTAAACTGGTGGAAGAACTTGATGGTGTTGTCAATGAAGCTAGGGAACTCATTGGGAGCTGGCACCCTATCATGAGTAAAGTTTATTTGTATGTCACCTTGACCTGGTTTTGGAACTTAGCCTATGTTTCTGGAAGAAATCATTTGCTTCTGTTATTAAAAATGTGTCTTACAAATAACTTTTTGGACTATTCTTTTTTTGATGTCTCTCTTTGCATGGAAGGTAAGTTTATGCGCATAATAAGCTAATTTCTTCATTGTATTTGTCCAGAAATGATTCATTTAATGCTATTGTTGTCACCATTGAACTGGAAATGCTTTTCCTCAATTACATTCGGTGAAATTTTAGCAGATTCTGCCCCCAGGTTTAGTTTTGATTCATATCAACTCCAACCTTGGCATTTCTGCAGCAAGGTTGGAGATGTAAAATATTTAGTTGGTTGATTTAGTTCTCGCTATTTATGAATGCCTTCTTCCACTAAACAAAGCTAACAGCATTATAACTTGCTAGATATCAATTTTAACTTGCAAGAGGACACTACTGGATTGCATATTTAACCTCTGGATTGGAGAGTAAGCTATTTAAACTTGAGCTGGAAGAATGTGGAACTTGATTACAGAGTAATTTTTGAAGCAATTCATTTTTGCTAAATAAAATATTAAAACATGAGAAACACCTTCTGCGGTAATGTAAAGATTGTTAAAACTTCTAAGGTCATTAAGGACTGAAGGTTATATGTGCACTTTTGTTTTTTTGCTGGTGTTTTGGAGAGAGACTTCTTGCTTTTAAATTCAACTATTTATATACTTTTTCTCCATAAGTGATATATGATGTCAAGTTAATTTATCAGTAATGTCAATGCTTTTCGTTTCATGCATTAATAATGCATCACCATCTATTGGCTTTCTTATGCTAAATTCAATAAGATACATGTGGAATGAGCATATTGCTTTGGTAATGCCCAAGGAATTATGCATGCTGTTATTTCTGACTGGAATTTTAATTGTTCTTCCCAGGTTTTGCAGATTGAATCCATAATAACAAATATTCAGAAATATGCTATTGAAGTATGCCAACTGCTTAATTCTCTGCTTCCATCTGAGATAGTTACTTCTACGTCAACATCTATTGAGGTAATGAGGCACATATGAAGCTTGAACTGCTCTTTATTCTTCCATCTCATCATGATAATTTAACTCTTTTGTCTGTATTTTGACTGAGTTTCTTTGGACAAACCATTTCACCATTGTGTACAGAAAACTCAGCACATGCATTATGAACAGATATCAGATGTCATCAAAGAGACCATAAGAGATCAGAGGGAGAAACTATTCCTAGGCCTGAGCAGTTGAATAAAATTTCAAACTCCTTGAGCTTGTCATCTAATCAAGAATTGCTGATGGAGGCTGTTGCCCTTGAGAAGCTTAAAGTAAAGGTTGGCCATGGTGAAAACCAAGTAGAACAGATTGATCAAATGATTGCACTTGTCACTCATATGCATGAGTGCCTGGTTAAAATAAACAGGTGCACAGCATTAATGGGGTGCCAATTCCTGCTGATTTTTGCTGCCCACTTTCCCTAGAACTGATGTCTGACCCGGTGATTGTGGCTTCTGGCCAAACATATGAGCGTGCTTTTATTAGAAAGTGGCTTGATCAAGGTTTCAATGTTTGCCCCAAAACGCGGCAAACACTCGGGCACACTAATTTGATTCCCAACTACACAGTCAAGGCATTAATTGCCAACTGGTGCGAATCAAATGACATCAAGCTTCCGGATCCCATAAAATCCATGAATATGAATCTGCCTTCATCTTTCTTAGCCCCATTGATTCAAGTGGTAATGATTGCCATGTTCCTCATTCTGGTCATTCTCCAAGGGCTAGCCATCCAAGATCACCAGAGTCTAATAGGAGTATGGTAAGTTCACATAAGGATTCACATTCATCCAATGGAGTCCTCAAAGAAAGTTATCTGCATGAGAAGCCTTTGTCTTCTCAACATAGTTCCATACCTGTGGAATCATCTTTGCAAATTGCAAATGGGTGTGATGCAAATGTTGCAAGATTGTCATCTAGTGTGGGAGAGAGACATGTTGATTCTGGTGGCCAAACTGCCAACGAAGCAAAACAGGATTCTCAAGCCTCCATGGTTGATGAGCAGTTACAGGGCCATAACCGAAGTGTCTCAGCCTCAAGTGCTGTTTCGAGTAATGATTATCTTCAAGGTACCGGAGATGCAAATGTGGTGTCACGAGTTTCCAGTGATCTTACACATTACAGCAGTGATGCCTCAGGAGAAGTTACACGAGAGACTCCGGTTTCCTCCACTCCACAGAGAGAACCTGAATTCCCTCAAAGGTTGGGTGAGGCTCGTTCTAGAAGCCAAAACATTTCTCGACGGCCATCTGTCCCTAGGATCATAACTTCTTCATCTATGGATTCCAGGCCTGACCTATCAGGTGTTGAGACCCAGGTTCGAAAATTGATTGGGGATTTGAAAAGTGATTCAGTTGATGTGCAGAGATCTGCTACAGAAGAGCTGCGTCTTCTTGCTAAACACAACATGGAAAATAGAATTGTTATTGCAAACTGTGGAGCTATAAGCTCGTTAGTTGATCTGCTTCGTTCAACAGACCCTAAGACTCAGGAGAATGCTGTAACAGCACTTCTGAACTTATCGATCAATGACAACAACAAGACTGCCATTGCAAATGCTGGTGCCATTGAGCCTCTTATTCATGTTCTTGAGACAGGGAATCCTGAAGCAAGAGAGAACTCAGCTGCAACCTTATTTAGCCTTTCAGTAATAGAAGAAATAAGGTTAGGATTGGACGGTCTGGTGCTATCAAACCTCTAGTTGAATTATTAGGAAATGGGACTCCTCGAGGAAAGAAGATGCTGCAACAGCATTGTTTAATTTATCGATATTTCATGAGCACAAGGGTCGTATAGTGCAGGCTGGGGCCGTAAAGCACTTAGTGGAGCTGATGGACCCAGCTGCTGGTATGGTTGATAAGGCTGTGGCTGTTTTGGCAAACCTTGCTACTATACCGGAAGGGAGGGCTGCAATTGGTCATTCAGGTGGGATCCCTGTCCTTGTGGAGGTTGTTGAATTGGGATCTGCAAGAGGGAAGAAAATGCTGCTGCAGCTTTGCTTCAACTCTGTACAAATAGCAATAGATTTTGCACTCAAGTGCTTCAAGAAGGTGCCGTGCCACCATTAGTAGCATTATCACAGTCAGGGACACCACGAGCTAAAGAAAAGGTATTGTCATTTCATCACAATTTATTTTTTGTGTATGTACATGAGCATGTTTTATGTTTTTGGTAGGCCCCTCTTCTGTTTATATTTTCAAAATTTTCCTGGTTTTAGATTTATGAATCAGATATTAGTTCTCATATATAAGTTCTTCAAATATTCAACCAGATGTAAGTGGCAGTATTCTCACTGTTCTATGATCTCTTTGATTAATGCAGCCTGTATTTTTTTTTTAATGTCTTCCAATTTCCCTTCGTCCTTTATTTCCATACTTCTTGTATAGAAGTTTCTGGGAATTCATAAGTGGCATAAAAGTATTGGAGTCTTCTATTCTTTGATTATTCCAACTTTCCATTAGGTTTTAATATATATTTGGATAGCTCTTTGGAACCATTGGTACTTATGTTCTATATTTTTGATATATATATTTTCTTAGTTTTGTTTGGCATACTTTTAAAGGCAATCCGGTTAAAGATATATCATTATTGCTTATGAATAAACGATTGTAGAGCTTTTGCTCTTAAAACAAGAGGAATCTTAAAAAGACATACCACTTCTATTCTTTAATTTAGTGACAGAGTTTTATTGTTGAACTATATCAAAATTAAGCTATCAAATGGCACATGCACTGCAGGTGCATAAGTTTCCTAATATATCAAATTTTGTGCATTGGCTGTGAGGCAATATGCTTTTGATAAGAGAGTGAGGTTTAATAAAGATGGTAAGATTATGTTTGTTCTTTAGAAGCCACTGGAAAGGACACCCTTAGGACTGAACTAGAGGAACCAGATATTTACTACCTTTATTTCAGATGACTGAAGTAGCAAGCACTGAAATTGCTGTCAAATGAGAAGAAAATTTAGGAAAATTAGGAGTTGATTTTATTTGTTAACAAAATTTATTTAGTGAGAACTTGAAATAAGGAAAATATAGTATTTGTATTTTGTAAGAAGAAAGGTTGTTTCCGAAATTGGGTGGATTGCCTTAGAGGACATAGGGGTAAAATATGAAGATATAGGTAAGGGTGATTGAATATTGATGTTGAAGGCATGGAATAGGGCATCATGTTGTGCTTATATCAGCGTGGATATGTATGTCAGTCTATATAGGCTCATGCTAGTATGTGTTAGTGTACCATTTATTGGCGAGAGTCCATTTTAGCTGCCACAACCCATATACATTAGTGGGCAAGCGACCACCAAAATTCAGCACTGCATGTCCATACCATGTGAAGCTATGTTTGCATGGGCACAACAAATAGTAATTTAATCCTTGATTGAAATATGACAATAATGGTCTAGGATTTATTCTTTCATCTTTTCATCAGGAAAGTATGTTATGGTGACCGGTGAAAATTTAGTGACGAGAATCTGCATATGGTTTTCTTAACTTGGAAAGCATATATCTCAAGGATTAAATTCCACCAGTTCAGTATGGTACCATAAGCACTATACCATTACGACAGACAAATGATGCTGGTATGCGTGCAGAAACTGATTCCCTCTTGAATGGTCCATACTAGTTGTGTACCTTCAATCTGTGCCAACCAAGTTGCATACTGGTTGCTTTTCGATATTGTTGATGCTAGCTATCTTGGCGCATCCTTACTGTACCGGTACTGTACTGTTCCAGGACAAAATCAGTATGGGGCTAGGCATAGAACCCTTGATATATAATATATTTTGTTGTGGTTGGTTGATCTCCAAGAAAGGTGATGTTTGTGGATTAAAGATGTGCCTCATCCCAACAACCCTTTCGCCTCTTCGACCAAGGATCTAAAAATGATGTGTCAGTGCCATGCTTTCCAGTTTGTCATGGATGTATTATTTTATTTTGTGATATGTATTGCCAGTGATTGGAACTGACTGCATGGTGGTATCCCAGTAGAAGTACATGGCTAGCACCATACTAGTGCTGTGTTCCAGTAAGATGGTAACATATGTACCTTGCCATGCTAACCTGCACTTTTTTTTTATTGGCCTGCATGGTTGTTGGAACTCCCTGTCTGGATGATGAGGTTGATATTGAAAGAGACTAAGAGGAGTTTAAGAGAATTGATTGGTTGGTTTGTTCTTTTCCAACAAAATTTCTCAGGTATAACAGATTCCTTCCAAGGTGATTGGCTTTATCCAAAAAAGATAGGGATTTGGTGTTGATGGGCTGCAATATTGCTGTGAAACACTTTCATTTGTCCGCAAGATTGTCTACATCTTATATTGCACCGATATGCATATTGTGGTGGATGTTATTTGCAAGGGATATGATGTCAGTTTATGATTAGATTGTTAAGTGTTACGTAATTAAAGTTTTCAGCAGCTGAATAACTGTTTGGCTGGGATTTTGAAATATAGTGTAGGCCATAGGGATCTCATAGATCTTAGTTTTTTTTCTAAAAAAAATTCTTTCAGTGTGGAGTGTAGGAATAATAACATCCTAGTCAAATACACCTATGGATTTTGATTGGTAGCCTTGAGAAATGCTGTTCTTATTTTGGAAAGGCCTTAGTAATAGTGAAATGGGAGTTGAATGAGTATTTAGTGATCTGAAGGGTCTGACAAGGAATACATGTAGACCCGCATACAAAGATGTAAAATCTGGAAATGGATTTAAATACTTTCATCTTGCTCTTTCTGAATACACTATCCTTGTTGTTTCTCTAATATTATGTAAAGACCAAGTCTGACAAATTGCTTTAGATTCAGTTTGTATTTCCTCAATAGGAGAAATTCAATGCAGCATTAGATTCTTATCCTTCAGTAATCTGCTCATATAGTCATTTAATAGAATATCACAGATAAAGGAAATCATTTAATCTTCTCATATAGTCATTTAATAGAATATCACAGATAAAGGAAATCACAGAAAAGACATAAAATATATCCAGAGATGGAAGCATAAGAAGAAAGGTAGGAAGAAGAGAGGGAAGAGACAGAAGAAAAGATGGTGCATGCTGTATGTCCCTTTCTTTAATGGATAAGTAAAGTGGCCATTCATAGTGCCTGAATGACAAAGGTTCCATTTACCTCAGATAATGTCTATGTTAAAGCTGTTACGTTCATCTTTGGGCTATAAAGTATGACCGAAGTTCTTCTTTTAGGCCCAGATACATATTGAAAAATATATTACCAGGAAGGTGTCATTGGATTTAATTTCCATGTTACATCCTTATCCTTACAGAATTTTAGCTAAAGAAAGGCTGCAAGTTACACATTGACATGTTGATCATTTGTTCAAGGTGAAGTTTTTTATTGGAAAGGATTTTGCTGATAATGTAGATTGCGATGATGAAGGTATAATATCTTATCACATACAAAGTTCATGGCATTACAGCACATGCAGATTCTTTATTGGAAATAGATCACCTGGACTTTTGTCGTGGACTATGCAAATACTTAAGGGGGAAAAGGCTGAAAGAGGAGAAGGAAGACCATCAATTAATTTTTTAAAATCATTAGAAGAGCTTGCAGAAATTTAGATAGTGATTCCATTAGTAATAAATGAAAGGTGGTATATGAAAATGTGCCTGCTTTTTGCTGAAATTAGAGGCATCACTGTAAATGACATCCACTAGATTTGTTGCCTGAAAGTTAAGTTCTCACTTAATTTATTCGATATTTTAAGCTGTCCTTCCAAATCAGGCACAATATAGGATGTCCTGAAGGGCATTCAAAGGCAAGTTCTGCAACTTTTATAGAACTTGTGTTGGTGAGCTGATTTGACGGTGAGCATCATCTCATGCATTTTTGGTGCTTTCTAACTCCAAGCCAGGCTCTGCGATGCATGTGGATGGATTTGGTCAAGTGGTGACGAAGATCAAACCCCTATTTTCTTTTTATTCAGAGATGAAATGACATTTGACATGCTCAATGGTGCTCACATCATTTTTGTAATGCCTACACTGTCCAATTTGAATGAATGATTCAAAGATAGCTTTCATGACAACGAAGGCTTCTATTGATTGTTGTAATGCTTTATGACCTTGATGTGCTTAATTAGGTCATGAGACTCATTAACCAAGTGCTGAGGTCGGTACTCTACTTTGATTGTATTGAAATTTTGATGAGAGTGAAGCAGGGCATTGACAATGTCTGAAAGATGTTACAGATAAGATGATAATTAAAATTGTCTTCTTTGACTCTGTTATATTTGAGTCGATGAGAGGGGGCTTGTGGAGAAGTGTTACTAGTTGTGTTTCTTGACAGTTTAAAGGAAACATTGTTTAGTGGCAATAAGATCTTGAGTCACCTGGTTCAGGACATTACCTAAAATAACAGTCCAAGGAGTTCAAGAAGGCAAGATGTATATAACAATGATTAGAATGTTGAGATAGATGTCAAATAACTTTTGAAAGGATGAACTAGAAACCAATATATTAGGGTTAAAATCAAATGCACCGTCTTTACTTGTTTGTATGCTTTAATTAATAATATGCCAGCTTTATGATAAAGCAATAAATCTCATTTGATTGGTTTGGTAGTTCTCTAATCTTGCCTCTAATTTTATGCAATAAGTTTCACTTTCTTCTAGCTTTACCAGTTAGAGTGCTTACAGTTGCTCGTAATCCCATGCACCAAGCTCCTCTCTCTCTATTGGTTCACAAGTCCACTAAAAGGAAGGAATTAAAAATGCTAGAAATCCCCCTCTCTTTCTCAAACATGTCATAGGATCCTAGACAGTAGCGTAAAACAAGATGATGCAAAAACTCGTAATTCCTACCTTGTTTCTTCTTCTTAGACTTGTTTGACGTACAATGAATCTTTTGATTGAATAATTAATCAAAGAGAAGAAATGATGTTTTCAACCTGCTCAACTTGAATATATCAAAATAAAAGAATAAAAACATTAAGAATTTTTAAAGCAAGGTTCTAAGCCCTTTACGTTCCGTAAAGATCCATAGAATTGTCATGTGGATCCTTTTTTATGCTAGCGGTGTTTGCCATTTCAAAATCCAGGACAAAGTTCTCTTCTAATTAAAAGAGGTTACCTTTTTTACTACATAGCTATTGACTAGTATAAATAATCATGAAAAACTAAATTTTACTTGAGCTAGTTCTCATCAATTTTGCTTTCTATTTTCACCAAATTCCATTTGTATTGGAAGATACACCCGTTCAAAATCTTACCAAAATGGAAGCTTTACTTTGACCAACCCATTTTGAGGTCTAAACATTGTCAAAACTCATGTTAGCAGGGTGTGATGAACCCTTGGGATGCAGTCACATTCTTATAGACCTTGAAAGGTTACTCAATTTCAAATAAAAAGTTCACTGAAATCAGACATTGTAGGGGGAGTTATGGCCTCTGGAAGTTTTGATCCGTAATTCAGTCCCATGTGGTGAACTTTGCTCCCGAAACTTTATCTAGACCTGCCAAGGTAGCCAAAATGGTGCACAATAGGTTTGATGATCCTCCTGTATCAATTATATATGTTAATAACTCCATTTTGACCTTCAATTAAGCTTAGAATGTAATAAAAAGTAAATGCTTTTTATAATTACATAATCAAATTGGATCCATACTGCATGAAATTATTATGAGTTCTGCTAGTGAAAAGCTTCGTAAGGAGAAGTTTACATTATGTTGTCCTACAAATCTCCATGGCAAATTATATTTTCGAACAGAAAGTACATTATAGACAATTGGTTTTTAATGTTGCCCTGCTTCAGTAAATCCTGGTTTTGTCTGGCCATGTTTAATGTGGGAATGTGGGTCTTGAGGAGGTGATAACAAAGAGAGTTTTAAAAGGATGGAATAGAGGAGTAAGATCTGGGCAAACTGGATGGAATTGTATAAAAAGGTTCGGGAACTCCCGCATTGACAAAAGAGACAGACATCCCTTGATACATACGTACGTATGTGTGTGTGTGTGTGTGTGTGTAGAGAGAGAGAGAGAGAGAGAGAGGAGTACTACT
>KE505359.1:178664-190441 GCA_000441515.1 Elaeis oleifera
GTGTGTGTGTGTGTGTGTGTGTGTGTGTGTGTGTGTAGAGAGAGAGAGAGAGAGAGAGAGGCATACTTCCATGCATATTCATTTGCTATCAAAGTGTTGCATTTACTTCCTTTTTATTCAGAAGAAAACTTGCTATGAGTGTAAATTATCACTTGTTGTTCACGGCTATGCTTAGAATTCTTTTGGTTATTGAAGTAGAGGCTCAGAAATGAATAAAAGTTACATGGAAGAGGGAAAAAGTGCAAATTGGAAAATTCTTTGCAGAGTAGAAATTTTCAGTTTCATGGTTTTTAGACTTTAGGAGATAATTGCTCAACCAAGCCCTAGTATTATATAATCATGATTTGTACTTTTAAAGTTCATGTAAAATCATGAAATGATGCATTCATCTGCATCCAAACTTATGCCATGCTGTTTTTGTTTATGGATGGATTGTTTTTTTATTTTAGAAGCTAGTTTGCTTTTTGCTTTGTTGGACTACTACTAAATGTTTCTGCCTTATGCTCAAAGGGAAATTTATGGATGGTTTACTTAAGTGGACCTTTGCATGTTGTATGGTAATAATCTATGTCACTGGGATGATTTTAGGATGAATTTTGAATTTGATACTTGTGCGAGGAAAATATTAAAATATATTAAGATTTTTACTGTCACAAATTGGATGTTATGGATTGAATTTGCTCTAAGCCATTGCAGCAACTAGGTTCTTATTATGAAACTGGCATGCAGTATCATCTGATGCACATTGGTTTAAAAAAACATAAGATTTTCAGTTTGCTTTGTTATTGCAATCAATTCATTTTAAAGAACAGTCGGGAATAACTCAATGAAATGCAACAATATTGGAAAAGTAAAGAACATTGAGAAAATTCTGGCTAAATATTTAGCCCTTCTGCCAGGGAAAGGCTCCCAAACTAACGAAAGGGTGTGAAAACAATTTCTGTTTTCAGTTGTTTATTTATTCCTTCCATCTGCATTAAGTCTAATTAATTGATTAAATTAGTTGATGAAGACCCTAAGATGTGAATCTTGCCTTGTGTTTTGCAGGCACAGGCTCTTCTTAGCTATTTCCGAAATCAGCGGCATGGTAAGGCAGGGAGGGGATGATCCAGTCATGCGTATTACCAATCTATATTTGGCTTTGGTTTTATGTGCTTATCAGTTGGGTCTTATTTAACTGTCTTAAGCGGGACGTTGGTGTCATGAGTTAAGTGTGCAACTGTTTTGAAGTTTTCTCACCTCGAGTAGATCAGATAATTGTTCAAGGGATGTTTCTCTTTGTAAGAAAGACTGATCTGTAAAGTGGTCCATTCGAAGTCCATCGATTCTTGTTTGTCTGGATACTGCTGTATATGCCTTTTCCTATAATATATAATCTGTTCGTGCGGTCTGTAAGCTTCGGCATCTATGGAACCTTTGTCTCTTAAGCCTAATATGATTTTGACTCACATGCACGCTCTCGGTGACAATTATTGGGAATAGCTTCTCGCTGCTTAGACTGCAGCAGAACTTTTGCGGGGTTCTTGATTGGGTGGAATTAAGGTAAGGAAAGAATGAGGATGAATGACTTTCATTCTAACTTTTTGGTAGGAGGGGAGTTCTATTCCGATTCCATCGAGGAATGGGAATGGCCGAATCCCTTTAATGTTCGTTCTGAAGTCTTTCCTATAGATTCAAAGTCCATTCCAGCATTTAACAAATTAGTTTCTAAAATATTCCTCATGTTTAATTAGTTTACAAAAAAATCTGTTGTCTTGTTCCTGTCTCCAAAAAAATCCTGATGGACTCCTCAAACCTAAAAGAAAAAGGTGGGAAATCCTAGCTTTTAGTGGATCTTGCATCCCTCTCCTCTTACTTTAGCAACTTTACTCGGAGTACCAAACATTCACTCCGTATTAGTGCCCTAGCTGCCCCACCTCCATCAAGCCCCTATCTCTCCACAAGAAAGGCTTGCCCATGTTTATCTCCCATGACCTCCTCACCTCCATTCCATCTCCCGACTCCTGTCTTGTTCACGTCAGTCCGGATCACTGGTAAGTCTCTCACTCTCTCTCGATCTCTTTATATATATATAGATAGATAAGATCTCTTTATATATATATAGATAGATAAGAAAGGTGTTTGAGGAATATCTATTTAACTCAATCAGAAAATATTTGTTTTTTGTCTCAGTTAGAGATGTTTACATGGATCTAACTATATACATGTTTTCAATTTTTATTTTAACCTATTCGTTCATTGTGTTGTGAATATGCTGATTTGTTGTACCTTTAGCTAGAGTAGTGGAAATCAGGAACCTATGGCAATATCTGTATGCATGTTTGCTTGTATGTATGCATGTAGTGTGGAGCTAAGCTGAATATCTCATCTCTAGGATCAAAGTATAAATCCTATTGTGCAAATATGTGCCGGAATATTTAAACTTAAAATTCACATTGTCAATTATATATGTTAAGGTTGTCATTACCTGATTGATTTTGGATACACCAATGAAAAGAGATTTCTTACCCCATATAGAGGGCAATGTTATCATCACAATGAGTGGAGTAATGGTCGACGACCATAATCTACGGAGGAGTATTTCAATAAGAAACATGTCCAAGCTAGGAATGTGATAGAGAGATGTTTTGGACTACTCAAGGGATGATGGACAATTCTTACAAGCCCTTCATTCTTTCCCATACAGACCCAATGTCGCATTATTATATCCTGCTGTCTTCTTCACAACTTAATAAGGAGGTATATGGGTAGAGATCCTATAGAAGAGAAAGAGGAAGAGAATGAAGAGGAAGAGGAAGGAGAGGAAGAATAGGAAGAGGATGAAGTTGAGTTCTTCGCTACTCTTAAGACATGTGAGCATTGGATCCATTTTAGGAACACTCTAGCTCAATAAACGTTTAATAATTGGAGATCTACATCTTTTAGGAGTTGATTGCGTTTTGTATTTTTTTTTTTGGTTCAAGTATGTTAAGTGCATACCAGAACATTAGATATAATATGTTATGGACTTGTTATGAAATTATTTAGTTGTTATAAAACTATTTGTTACATTTGGGCTGATAGCGATCCATAATAAAGTTCGTATGGCAGGGAGTGATCTTCTTAGATTGAAATATGTTTGCATCCATGATGTTCATTTGGTTTTCACAGGTGGGTTAATATGTTTTGGTTACTTTTTGATCAAATCTGATTCAAGTCATATATGATGAGGTCATAGGGGGGAGATATTTTTGGATGTGGGTCTCCTGCTCTAGAGTTGCAATAGTTAGATAATGTAGGTGGTTGTTATTGGATTTGTTTGAGGTTGTTAGGTGCCATGTTTAAGCACTTCTAATTTTCCCATTGTATCAGATCTTAGAGGTGCATGCTTGATTGTTTGAATGATTAATATAATGAGGTTTTCCTTATTTTGTCCGTTTGTTTGTTTGTTAGCGAGATGGTGGCTTACTAGGGTCGTGTTTGGAACATGATGCCCAACATTCTTCATGTGGAAGACATGGTATCTATAGAGATTATTTTAATGGTCCTTCTGCTCATAGTGTTTGGACTGTTCCACATGATAGAATCTTGAAGATCTCAGGCCCAACCACAGCAAATGAGAGGACAATTTCATCAGATGAATGATTTTATCGCATTAGACTTGTTTCGTTGCTATTGACATAAGCCATTGTTGCAGGGTTAGTTGGATGGTAATTGAAATGATCAAGTAGCTTTCTTCAGATACTATTTTCTCCTCTGGATATCTGCAGGAGTATGAAGAACTTATATGTTTCTGTTTCTTATTGTTGCTCTTTAAATTTAATTGAATAATTCTTCATCATACTAACAGCATCTCCTATTGACATAAGCCATTGTACTTGTTTGTTCCTATTGACATAAGCCATTGTTGCAGGGTTAGTTGGATGATAATTGAAATAATCAAGTAGCTTTCTTCAGATGTTGTTTTTCCTGTAGATATCTGAAGGAGTATGACAAACTTATATGTTTTCTTTCGTATCGTTCCTCTTTAAGTTTTGATTGAATAATTCTTTATCATACTAATATTTTGCAATTTGAAACTTATTCTGGAGTGCATATTTTGTCCTCTTTTCACACTTTCATTAGGACTAAGGTATATACCCAGCATGCTTGGTTTTGTTGATAGTATCTAGCTCTTTTTGCCCAAGGATTATATACACGCTTAGTCTTTCGGTTGTCTTGCTTTGTATCATATATGATTATTATGCATGCAACTCTTTGTTTTGGCATCTTCTTCGGTATTATTGTCCTTGTCATGCTATCTGTGGGTTGAGACAGGTTCTTTGTACATAGTTCATGCTTTTTCGGTTCCATTTTGATGCTCTACCTATGCCTATTAAGATTATGTTCTCTTCACTAGAAATTTGCGTGCTACTATAATTCTCTTGCTTTCTATTGATGATATGATTGTTGTCATTGTGATACTTCTACCAGTGTCTACTTGAAATGACATGTCTATCATTTTTTTTGATGAAGATCCTTGAGTATATTATTATAATCATTAAAGTCATGATTTATAATTATTATAGGATGGAATCTGATGAATGTAGTTAAGTTAATCATGGTAGAGGAAAGAACAAGCACCTATGGAAAAATGATGAGAATGCGGTGTTACTGGAATGCCTTCAGGAGTTGTCCACTGATTCTATTTGGAAAGGGGATGGTAGTTTTAAGAATGGATATATGAACAAGTTGGAAAAATAATTGAAGAAAAACTACTTGATTGTAGTTTGAAGGCTACTATGATAAAATATCTAAAGCAAAAACATAGTGCTATTATGAAAATATTATCAAAAATGCACGTGAAATGACCAAAAGAAGATGATCTCTTATGATAAACCAATAGTACATGGAGTGGTGCAAGATATATTTTATAAATATTATTTTTATAATTCAAATAATATTTATTTATTATTCATCTCTTACTCAATAGATATGGTTTTCTAATGATAGGTGCACGAATCTGTCAAAGATTTGTAGAAAGTAGCTTTTCCTTATCTAGATGTACTTGAAGAGATCTATAAGAAAGAAAGGGTAATGAGAAAGGGTACTAAAATATTTGCAGAGGCTATTGAGAATGTAGAGAGAGAGGAGGCAGCTATTTTGGATGATGAAGATCTAGTGGATCTTAACATGGATGAGGACGATGGAGGCCACTTAGTTACACAGTATTAATGTTAGGATAATTTTTATTTCTCTTATTATTTCATTGTCCTCCAAATGAGAATATATAGATTACAATCATTGCAGCTTTAGGCTAGCTATTATAACAAATATGAAGAGTGCTGACAGGCCAGCTATTGCAACAAATATGGAGAGTGTTGACAGACCAACTGTTGCAACAAATATGAAGAATATTGACAAGCCAGCTACAACAAATATGGAGAGTTGATAAGAAACAAAAATGGATGAAACCAAATCTAGAAAGTGGAGCTGTACATTAACAAAACCAAAATGAGTGAAACCAAATCCGAAAAATGGAGCTGTGCATTGATACACCCCCTCAAGTTAGAGATTCGGGACCATGAATCTTCAGCTTGTCCTATAAGAACCTAAAACATGAGGTACCCAAGGACTTGGTGAGAATATCGACCAGCTAATCTTGAGTGGAGATGAACTGGATAGATAGTTGACATCGTGCAATATATTCACGAACAAAATAGAAATCAATCGATAGTTGACATCGTGCAATATATTCACGAACAAAATAGAAATCAATCTCGACATGTTCTTTCGAATATGAAAATAAGATTGGTCGGAAAATAAATAGCCCCAATGTGTCGCACCATAGAATGGAAGGGCTATGTAAATGATGGCCTAGTTCCTAAAATAAAACTCAAACCAGATTAGTTCAGCTGATGCATCAGCTAAGATCTTGTATTCAGACTCTATGGATGAGCGAGCAATTGTCTTCTATTTGCGAGATACCCAAAAATGAGGTTGGGTCGAGAAAATTGCATAGCCTCTAATGGAGCGCCGATCAGTCCCACTACCTACCCAATCTGCATCGGAGAAGGCTTGAAGAGAATGAAAGGTTGATCGACTAATCTGTAACTCATGATCAGCTATTGCTTTAAGGTACCGTAAGATACGCTTGACCATAACCCAATGATCAACACTAGGGGACCACATAAACTGACATACTTTATTCAACGTAAAGAAAATGTCAGGACATGTCAATGTAACATACTGAAGAGCTCCAACAATGGAGCAATACTGTGTATGGTCTAGATGGGGAGCACCCTCTAAATCAAAATCCTGTGGTGTAGCCATTGGGGTCTGAACAAGTTTATAATCAATCATGTCTGTCTTGAAAAGTAGATCTCTGATGTAGCGAGTTTGAGATAATAATAAATCAGTAGAGTTTCGAACAACTTCAATTTTTTAAAAAATAGAGATCATCAAGATCCTTAATAGAGAATTCTGTAACCAGTTGATGAAGAAATAAAGAAACCTGACTGGAGTCACTGCTGTTTACTAAAATATCATCAACATAGATAAGCACATAGATCACATGAGAGATCGTCCTCAAAATAAATAATGAAGGATCGGTCTTGCTGGCAATGAACCCCAAGTGGAGAAGGAACTGAGAGAGACGATGAAACCAAGTATCGATTGCTTGTTTTAACCCATATAGAGATTTATGGAGATGACAGACATAATCTGAATGGTCACGACCCTCAAACCCTGACGGTTGGATCATATAGACTTTCTCTGTCAGGTTATCATGTAAAAATACATTATGAACATCTAATTGTCGGATGGACCAATCCTGAGAGATTGTAAAACTTAGAACTAACCGAAAGCTTGATAACCGGGTCGAATATCTCATTGTAGTTGAGGCCAAATTGTTGGTAGAACTCCTTAGCAACTAAGCGCATTTTGTAGTGCTCGAGAGAGCCATCAGCCTTTCGCTTGATTCTATACACCCATTTACACCCAACCAAATTTTTTTGGTGAGATGAATATGGTACGAGAGATCACGTACCATTACGAACAATAGCATTAAATTCATCAGTCATTGCATCACACCACTCAGGGTGTTTAGATGCCTGCATAAAATAAGTAGGTTCCTTTACGAGGATAACGGTGGTGAGGGCGGATGGCTGGTTTGGATGGAGTCGAAGCACCATGGGATGGGTATGAGTGGTTTGAGCAGGTGGTTCGAGCAGGGCATGTCTAGCTAGTAACTAGTTGTGGAGGAAGGTGTAGGAAGGAAGATGTTGCTGATAAAGGGTTACGATAGAGGTCAATAAGTAATCTGATCCGAACAGGTACAGATTCGTTAATGCTAGAGGGCAAAGTGGCATTAAGGTAGAACGAGACATAGGAGATGCTATCGACGGTGAGATGGATAGATGGGACAAAAAGAATAGAGAATCGATGGAGGAACGAATGTTAGTGGTGAGGTGGCCTTTTGTAAAGGCTAAAGAGATGTAACACCTAAGGAGGGAAGGGGAGATGGTTGTAGTGAAGGATTTAATAGGAAATGAGATTGAAAAGGAAAAATAAACTCGTCAAAGTGAACATGCCTAACGATATATGTACGATTTGTTGTCAAATCGAGACACCGATAGGCATTATGAGAGGGACAATAGCCAAGAAACATACATGGTTGAGACCGGTACTCTATTTTGTGATGATTATAAGGATGAAGATAAAGATGGCATGGACATTCAAAAATTAGTAGGAAGGTATAGGATGGTGGTTTGTTGTAAACGAGTTCAAAGGGGGACACACTACTAGTTACTTTGGACGGCAACCTATTAATGAGAAAGACAGCTGTTTTAAAAGTATAGTGCCAGTACAATATAGGCACAGACCCATGAGCAAGAAGGGAGAAGTCAGTCTCCATAATATGATGGTGACGGTGTTCGACAGCCCCTTTGTAACACCCCAACCCAACTTGTTGGATCCGAAACCACGCGGCCCAAAATGCTATAGCCCAAATTATGATTGTAGCCCACTTAAATTATTTTATATCCCACTAAACTTTCTATCCCACCGATGTGGGACTATCATAATCTCCCCCATTTAAATCCCTAATGTCCTCGTCAGGGCCCATTTGGCCCCAGAATCTTCTCCCAGTACGCATCCATATGAGACTCCAGAGACAAGCCCACCACGCCACTATCATCGTCTTCGGTGGTCAACCTTCCTCCACTGGATCAAGGGTACCTCACCAGGCTGCACAGTCTGTTCCAGCATGGCTCCACATGATAGTACCATCAAAAATAGATTTTTATTGTGACAGTTCCACATTGGTGCGATAGAAAAATTAGTGGGGTATAAAATAATTTATGTGGGCTACAACCATAACTTGGGCTATAGCATTTTGGGCCACGTGGTTTCGAGTCCAACAAATTAGATTGGGACGTTACAAATGGTATCAGAGCCACTCTCGGGGGTACTATCATGTGGGACCATGCTGGAACAGACTATGCATCCTAGTGAGGTATCCTCGATCCGACAGAAGAAGGTTGACCAGCGAGAACGGTGACAGCGGCATGGTGAGCTTGTCTCCGGAGTCTCACATGGATGTATACTGAGAGAGGATTATGGGGCCAAGTGGGCCCTGATGAGGACGTCTGGGATTTAAGAAAGATTGTGATAGTCCCACATCGATGGGATAGAAAACTTAGTAGGGTATAAAATAATTTAAGTGGGCTACAATTATAACTTGAGCTATAGCATTTTGGGCCACATGGTTTCAGATCCAACAAGTTGGGTTGGGGCATTACAAAAGGTTTAAGTGGAATATATAATAACTTACATGGGCTACTACCAACAATTGGGTCTAGGCATTTTTGGACCACGTGGTTTAAGGTCCAAACAAGTTGTTAGATCAGTGGTCAGTGTGGGACATAATATAATGATATCAAAGCCACTCCTGAAGGTACTATCATATGGGCCACTATTGAGAATTGTGTATCAAAGCCAATCGTCAGTCTGTTGATGGTTGAGCTAATTATTATAATTATATATGAATTATTAAATAATAAATATTATTTGATTTTTTTATCACTCTATGTACATCTTATTTGAACTTCTATTTTATGATGAAATCCTTAGAACTATTTGAATCGATATAGGAGAATATATCGTTTAGCTCTTAAACCTAGTTCAAGACCAAATGAGATGCTATTATTAGGACGATAGCTATATCCAGTGTAGATTGTTGTATGCATGTGGGTTGGTTGTCCTCTTAACTAAAGAGTGTGGAGACAATGACATGGTATACAAGTGAGACATAGGGGTACATCTTACTGAATGTGACCAACTGCTGAGTATTCTACGGTCAAGAGTAGCTCATGAAGGATATGGATATAAATGTCCCTCCGATCTGAAATCATCACTGTAACTTGCAAGCAATTCACCGTACTTTGATATCGAAATATCTGAATTTTTAATTCAGTGATTAAAATTTTTAGGCACAGTCAAGTACTTGCGAAAGTGGTATGTAAGTCAAGATGAAATTGATCCCTCTAAATAAGTAGGAGTTAATGCATCAGTGTATTTAATTCAGTAAACTTCGATCGAGATAATCCATGTGATAGATTTGAAAGTTGAAATACAATGTGGATGACTTTTTCAAGATTGACAGTTAAACCCTTGGTCACTTTGAGCATTAAGATCAAAGGGATGAATTATATGATAACTATATGCCAATAGGTTCTTGAATATTGCTTTACAGTCTTTTGATCTATCTGGACATCAGGTACCATTGTTAGATGGTTACTTTGATTGGCATAGAAGATTGTTCCTATACTACTGACTTAGGTTCGAACCTGTAAGATCACACTCAAAAAAATTTCTGACTGATCATGTGACTGATCGACGATTAAGAATCATTCTAGGATATAATCGTCAATTCGATTGATGATTATCCTTGTGCAAAAGTTATAATAAATAAATTCACTAATTATTGATGAATTGTAAGAGGATTGATTAGCGATTAGATTGCTAATTAGTTAATTTGATCGAGCATTGAGGTTTGGATCAAATCTAATTGAATTAGATTCAATTTGATTTGATCCAATTAGATTATTAGATGACCAAATTGCTAAGGGTGTGCGAATTTTGATTTGATCAAAATTTTAACTTAATTTGATTGGGTTAAGAACCTAATTGGATAAAATTTGAATTCGAATTGAACCAACCCATGCACCACCTCTTCTTTATGCCCATCTTGTCTTCACGCAAGAAAGGATCTTACGCGAATATTTTTCACACCCAGAAGTGCATTGTCACCCCTTCTCTGATTCCTTTTGGATGAGGATAAGTTGGTTCTTCATTCGAATTCAAATCGTTTGAAATTTGACTAGAAACAACCTTGCACTTATCCTTATCCATACCTTAGCACCATCACCTTTGGAAGGCTGAAGTTTGTGCAATAAATTGTGAAGTGAATGGTATAAGAAATATCTTATACCTCAGCTCTTGTGGCACCCCACTTGGATAAAGATAAGTGGTTGAGTTTCGAATTCAAATTAGTTTGAATTTAACTACATCTAACCACTTTATCCTTATCCCTTCACCTTTCCACGCCATCTTAAAATCCTCTCATTTTGTGCAACAAAATGATTGAATTTATCATGAAAAATCTCTTCTGAGAGAGAGGGGGCATGAAACAGAGAGGGGGCAGGCTTCTATGCATGAGAAACAAAGGTAGAGACCTTCCTCTTTGGACGTGAGGTTTAGGGTGGGTTCTAGGGTTTCAGCTCTAAATTTTTGTGTGAGAAGAAATACAAGAGGGCCTTATTCCAATCTCTCACATCACCACCTCTTCATGTAGCTCTATCCTCTAATCTGAAAGAGTTTGGATGATCCAAAGGAAGAAGCTTATTCCAGCCATCCAGTGCCTTCTGCGTGAGCTAGCACTCCTAGAAAGGATGATTCCGATCAGGACTTCGAGTAGATAACCTGTAGAGGTCGGATGAGCTGTGCGACTCCTCAACATCAGAAAGAATCTCATACCATGCCTATCAGCAGTGATGATCATCGATCCACATAAAGATAATAAGTTCTGAACTTGTTTGATTAGATCTAACGGTTAAATCTGATCTAGGATATCGATGTGATCGATGCAGTTTTTCTTTATATCAAATTTTTTTATATATAAATTTTATATCATAGATGCTTAGTAGGTAGTTTAGATCTGATCTAAAGTATGTGTAGAAGATTAAAATATTTAATCTACTGTCTTTCACTGTGCAAAATTTTTTAAATGCATGCTTTGAACTATCGATTTTTCTTCAAATAGTATCAGAGCATCATTGTTTTTGACATAAATATTTTGCAGATAATCTGATTTTAATCTGATTTTAATTATTTAGATTAAATCTAAATAATTAATCTTAAATTTGAGTAGTGTAGTAATCAAATTGGATAGATCTCCATAGCCATTCGATCATAAAAAAAGTAGGATTTTATAGCCCTTTCCTCCCATTCGATGGGATTCTCCTATGATATGTAGGGGTGCTGCACAATCTTTTTATAAAATAATAATTAAAAATTAAAAAATTTATTTTAGATCTGATATATTATATGTTAGATCTGAAATTAAAATTTATTTATTGTATGGCAGTTTGTAAAAGTATTTTACAAAACTTGAAAGTGTTTTCAAATACTGAACCCCAACCCATGTTAGTCCAAAAATTAATCAAGAATTAACTAATCTAGATTTAAGGATTAAAGATCTAAGGCATAAATTTTATAAATCATGGATTTATGGATTAGCTCGAGTCGAGGTTCCGTTT
>KE505359.1:192294-204382 GCA_000441515.1 Elaeis oleifera
AATGGATGCACAAGAGTTGGTCGAGCCACACTCGGACCCATATGCAGTCTATGAGGATTCTGGTACCCGCTAAGAAATTAGTGTAATTCTTTGAATCGGAAATTGAGGCTACCAATTCAATAAAATAGTGAAAGAACCTTTAGACTAAAATCTATGTCTTTAGGCTTAATCAATTCATATATTAATTAAGTTTTGATTTTCTTTTGCAGTTATGGCCACCACTTTATCGCTCCGATCACTATTGGATGTGATAAATTAATAGGATCTAATTTCGATAGTTGGTATCGAAACTAAAATAGTCTTAGAGCACGAATGGATCTTATACGTGCTGATAGATCTGGCATTCAAGGAGTCAGCTTCGAACGTCCGCAGTACGGTCCGAGACACTTATCAAAAATAGCTCAATGATCGAACTACAGTTCGTTGTATTATGCTAGCGGCAATGAATGATATATTTAGCCATAGATTTGAGAATGCTCAGCCATAAGACATGTTGCAAATATTGAATGAGTCCTTTGGTACGCTTGATGATGTTGAGAGGTACAAGATAAGTTGTGCCATCTTCAATGTTTGAATGAGAAAAGTTGCATCAGTCACGGATCATGTACTGTACATGATCGAGATGATTGAGCGCTTGAGCAAGTTCGACTTTCTCCTGTATGAGCAGCTGGGGAAGGATGCCACTTTGAACACTCTGCCAAACTCCTACCTCTCCTTCCTTACTCATTATCGAATGACAAAGCCTGCAGTCAACTACCACCGTTTGCTGTGGTTGCTGCAGAACTTTGAGAAGGATCACCAGCTCCACAAGGAGTCAATGAATGTAGTGGAAGGATCTTCTTCTGGACATCGATCCTTTAAGAAAGAAAAAAAAATAAGAAGAATAAGAAGAAGGTACAAAGTGCTAGGCTATCCAAGTCCAGTCAGATCAAGAAACTCTAGTCCGATCAGAGACAGGTGGAATACTTCTACTACAAGAAGCAGGAGCACTGGAAGAGAAATTATCCTCAGTACATTATCTCCTTGGATCTGAACAGGTCGAGAAAAAAGCAAGCTATTACTGGATAAGGTAATTATATGATAGCACTTTATAATTTTTAATTTATGATTCTACAATCTGGGTATTAGATACCGAAAATTCTTTTAATATTTGTAATTCGTTGCAGCATTTGCAGGTCAATAGGAGATTTGAAGAAGGTGAAAGATTTCTTAATATTGGAGATAGAAGATCAGTTTCAGTTCTAGCGTTAGGGATTATTAAGCTTGTATTCAAGTCTAATATAATTGTTCTTAGTAAATATCATTTTTATCTTTTATTTTTATTGAATATTATTTTTGTAGGTCTTTTGGTCATGTATGGCTATGAGATTTCAATAAAAAAGATATTTTAATATCATTATGAATGGCCTTAATGTGATAAATGGACAGCTGAATAATGAAATTTATATATTGTCACAACTTGTTAGTATAATGTACACATCCGACAAATATCCTAAAATTGATGATGTCACCGATATCTATCTTTGGCATTGTAGGTTAGATCATGTTAACAAAAACAGAATAAATAGGTTGACTCAAGAGAGAATTTTCGAAATCAGTAATTATGAATCACTTCCAATCTATAAGTCCTGTCTTCTTAAAAAAATAACCAAATCACCTTTTATTGAAAAAGATGAGCGAGCCATAAAGTTTCAGGTCTGATACATACTGATGTATGTGGACCCATGAACATGAGTGTCAGAGATGGATATTATTATTTTATTATATTTACAGATGACCTATCAAGGTATGGGCATGTCTACTTAATGACACATAAGTCTGAATCATTTGAAATGTTCAAACGATTGCGTAATGAAATAGAGAAACAAATTAAAAAGAGTATTAAAACTTTTCGATCTGATCTAGGAGGCGAATACCTCTCCAGTGAGTTTCTGACATACTTAGAAGAGAATGAAATTCTCTCACAGTGGACCTCTCTTGGAACACCACAGTATAATGGTATGTCGAAAAAGATGAATCGAATCCTGTTAGACATGGTTTGATCCATGATGGATTTTGCAAGTCTGTCAATCTCTTTTTGGAGATATGCATTCAAGTCGGCTTGTTATATTCTAAATAAAGTTTCGAGTAAGTCCGTAAGTAAACATCATATGAGATATGGATAGGACGTAAGTCAGTTCTCTTTCATCTTAAGATTTGAGGATGTCTGATTTTTATCAAACATTTGAAAACTGACAAGCTTAGATATAGGTCTGACAAGTGTAGGATACCCAAAGAGACTAAAGGGTATTACTTTATCTTACTGATGAACAAAAGTATTCATCAACAATAGGACAGTCTTTTGAAAAAAGATTCCTTGGAGGATGAACTAATGCTTCTAAGATTGAATTTAATGAAATTTGATCGATAAAGAATCGAGGACCTGATCTTCTACCTACCTTGCCGACTAGCATTTTCAGAGCAGATGCTCCTATCTTTCTGCTCCATCTTTTCCAAAAAAAAACTGTATCATCCAACTTTTAAAAGAAGTGAAGAAATCAATACACCAAGCACTACACTTAGATTTATTGGATTTGTTGCTAAAATATCGGTATTAAACCCGAAACTCCCGACGGATGGCCAGTGACCCAAGGAAGGAAGAATCGGTTCCATTTTTCATATGCCAACAGTATGATACTCGTTCCAAGTATTACACTCGTTTCTCCTTCTCGTGTAAGGCAGAGACCAAAAGAAGCGACTGTCAAGTTGAGGTATGGAACTCGTTTCCTCCTTTTCTAACCAACCGATGTCGATGTTTGGGATCCGAACCAAGGTATTCCATCTGATATACATACTACACAATCTAGTAAATTCATAGAGTCAGATTTGACTAGATCAAACCCAGAACGTATTGTAGAGATATCTTTGAGGAGATCCGGTAGAGAACCGTGTCAGCCGGATAGATATTATAGTTTCTTGATCCGAGAAAGTGATCTTGTTGAACTCAATGAGAATAATGAGGATTCGATCACCTATATGGATGTAATGCAGAGGTTTGACTCTGATAAGTGGCTAGAAGCCATGAATTCAAAATGAAGTTCATGAAGGTCAACGATGTATAGACATTGATTGATCCATCTGAAGGGATAAAATCTATAAGGTGTAAGTAGATCTTTAAAAGGAAGAGAGACGCAGATGAAAAGGTGAAGACCTATAAAGCTTATTTGATTATCAAAGATTATCGTCAGTGTTTGGTATTGACTATGACGAGATATTTTTTTCTGTGGTAATGTTCAAGTCCATTCGGATCATATTTGCGATAGTAGTACATCTGGACTATGAAATCTGACAAATGGATGTAAAAATAGTCTTTCTAAATAGAAAATCGGAAGAAAAAGTGTATATGATATAATCTGAAGATTTTATATCCACAGATGAGTCTAAGTGTGCAAGCTTCAGAGATCTATTTATGGATTTAAACAGACATCTCAGAGTTAGAACATGTGTTTTGATAAAGTGATCAGAACATATGGCTTCATTAAGAATGGAGAAGAATCCTGCATATACAAGTGGATTAATAACTTTGTGACAGTATTTTTTATTTGTATATGGATGAAATTTTTTTAATCGAGAATGACATCCCTGTATTACAGGAATAAAGGTTTGGCTGTCATCACTGTTCTCCATGAAGGACTTGGGAGAAGCATCCTACATCCTTGGGATGAAGATCTATAGAGATAGATCTAAGAGATTGCTTGGATTATTCCAGTCCACATACATTGATATAGTGCTGAAATGGTTTAGCATGAAGAATTTCAAGAAAGGCTATCTTTCGATAGGCTATGAAATTTCTCACTTGAAGAGAGATTGTTCGATAACTCCTCAAAAGAGAGAGCGTATGAGTAGAATTTTATATACTTCGACAGTGAAATCTATTATGTATGCCATGACATGTATGAGACCGAACGTGACATACTTATTAGGGATAGTAAGTAGATACCAATTCGATCCAGGTGAGAACCACTGGAAGGTTGTAAAACCATCCTTAAGTTTTAAGAAATACTAAGGACCAGTGGCTTATCTATGAAGAATCTGACTTAAAACTTATAGAATTTACAGACTCTAATTTTTAGTCAGATCATGACGATAGCAAGAGTGTGTCGAAATATATTTATACCCTAAACGGTGGAGCAGTCTACTGAAAAAGTTTCAAGCAACACACCGTGGCCGACTCTACTTGCGAGGTAGAATATATTCCGACATCTGATGCTGTGAAGGAAGCTATATGGTTACGAAAGTTCATCGACGAACTCGGAGTGAAATCCTCCCTCGATGGTCCTGTTTTGTTGTACTGCGACAGCACTAGCGTCATTACTCAAGCGAAAGAATCGAAGTCACATCAGCACACCAAGCATATTCTGTACTACTACCATCTGATCTGTGAGATCGTAGATCGAGGTGATATCGAGTTTCAGAAGATCGACCGAAAGGAGAATCTGACCGACCTATTTACTGAAGCCCTCGGTGTCAAAAAGTTCGAAGATTATAAATCGAAGATGGATATATAATATTGTACTGATTGGCTTTAGTCCAAATGGAAGTTTTAAAATTATTTTCCAAAGTCAATCAACAACCTGTTGACAGTTGAGCTAATTATTATAATTATATATGAATTATTAAAATAATAAATATTATTTAATTCTCTCATCACTCTATGTACATCTTATTTGAACTCTTGTTTTGTGATGAAATCCTTAGGACTATTTGAATCAATATAGAAGGATATATCATTTAGTTCTTAAACCTAATTCAAAGCCAAATGATATGCTATTATAGGACAATAGCTATATCAAGTGTAAGTCATTGTGTGCCATGTGGGTTGGTTATCTTCTTAACCAAGGAGTGTGGAGACATTGGCATGGTATGCAAGTGAGATATAGAGATACATCTCACTGAACGTGACGAACTGCTGAACACTCTACTATCAAAAGTAGCTCGCGAAGGATATGGATATAAATATTCCTCCGACTTGAGATCACTACGATGACTTACAAGTAACTTACTGTGCTTTGATGCCAAACTATCTGAATTTTAATTCAGTGATGAAAGATTTTGGACACAATCAAGTACTTGCGAAGTCAATGTGTGAGTTAAGATAGAATTGACCCCTATAAATAAGTAGGAGTTAATGCATCAGTATGTTTCAATTCAGTAAAACCTCGATCGAGATAATCCATGTGATGGATTTGAAAGTTGAAATACAATATGGATGACCTTTTCAGGGTTGATAGTTAAACCCTTGGTCACCTTGAGCATTAGGATCAAAGGGATGAATTATATGATAACCATATGCCAATAGGTTCTTGAATATTGCTTTGTAATTTTCGATCTATCCGGACGTCGGGTATCATTGCTAGATGATTACTTTGATTGGTATAAAAAAATTATTTCTGTACTACCAGCTTCTGTTCGAACCTATAGGATGACACTCATAAGAGATTTCTGACTGATCATATGGCTAATCGATGATTAAAAATTATTCTAGGATATAATCATCAATTTGATTGATGATTAACCTCGTACAAAAGTTATAATAAATTAATTCGCTAATTGTTAATGAATTACAGGAGTATTGATTAGTAATTAGATTGCTAATTTGCTTAATTTGATTGAGTATTGAGATTTGGATCAAATCTAATTGAATTAAATTTAATTTGATTTGATCTGATTAAATTATGAGATAACCTAATCGTTAAGGGTGTGCGATTTCTGATTTGATCGAAATTTAAACTCAATTAATTTTTGATTTAATTAAAATTTAATCAAAGCTAGTTGTTACCTAATTGGATTAGATTCAATTGTCTAATTAGGTCTAACCTAATTTGGTTGGGTTAAGAACCTAATTGGATAAGAATTCGAATTCGAATTTGAATTGAACCAATCCACGCACCACCTCTTCTCTACGCCCATCTTTTCTTCATGCAAGAAAGGTTCTTATATGAATATTTTTCATGCCCAGAAGTGCATTGTCGCCCCCTTCTCTAGTTTATTTTGGATGAGGATAAGTTGGTTCTTCATTCGAATTCAAATCGTTTAAAATTTAACTAGAAATAACCTTGCACTTATCCTTACCATATGTTGGCGCCATCACCTTTGGAAGGCTGAAGTTTGTGCGACAAATTGTAAAGTGAATGGCATGAGAAATGTCTTACACCTCAACTCTTGTGGCACCCCACTTGGATAAGGATAAGTGGTTGAGTTTTGAATTCAAATTGGTTTGAATTTAAACTACATCTAACCACTTTATCCTTATCCCTTCACCTCTCCATGCCACCTTAAAATCTCCTCTCATTTTGTGCAACAAAATGATTGAATTTTACCATAGAAAATCTCTTCTAAGAGAGAGGAGGCATGAAACAAAGAGGGGGCGGGCTTCTGTGCATGAGAAACAGATGTATCGACCTTCCTCTTTGGGCGTGATGTTTAGAATGGGCTCTAGGGTTTCGACTTTAGGTATTTATGTGAGAAGAAATACAAGAGGGTCATGTTCCAATCTTCCACACCACCACCTCCTTGTGTAGCTCCATCCTCTGATCTAAAAAATTCTAGGTGATCCAAAGAAAGAAGCTTATTCCAGCCATCCAGTGCCTTCTGTGCGAGCTAGCACTCCCGAAAAAGATGATCCGATCAGGACTTCGAGTGGACAATCTGTAGAGGTCGGACGAGCTATGTGGCTACTCGACATCAAGAAGAACCTTGTACCATACCTATCAGCAATGGTGATCATCGATCCGCACAAAGATAATAAGTTCTAAACTCATCTATTTAGATCTAACGGTTAAATCTGATCTAAGACATCGATGTAATCGATGTAGTTTTATTTTATATCATTTTTTTTTGTATACAATTTATGTCATAGATCCTTAGTAGGTAGTTTAGATCTGATCTAAAGCATGCGTAGAAGATTAAAATGTTTAATCTATTATCTTCTGCTGTGCAAAATTTTTAAATGCATGCTTTGAACTGTCAATTTTCTTCAACCACACTGGAACAGACTGTGCATCCCGATGAAGTACCCTCGATCTGATGAGAGAAGGTTGACCATAGAGGATGGTGACAGCGATGTAGTGGACTTGCCTCCGGAGTCTCACATAAATGTGTACTGGGAGGAGAATCTGGGGCCAAATAGGTCCTAACGAGAATGTCAGGAATTTAAGTGGGAAGATTGTGATTGTCCACATCGATGGGATAGAAAGTTAGGGGTATATAATAATTTAGTGGGCTACAACCATAACTTAGGCTATAGCATTTTGGGCTGCGTAGTTTTGAGTCCAGCAAATTAGGTTGGGGCGTTACACCATTGCTGCTCATAGGTGTGAGGAGCAGCCACATGATGGATAATATCAATTTTACTAATGAAATAAGAAAGAGAGTGAAACTCCCCTCCTCAGTTAGTTTGGATGGATTTGATTGTGCGAGAGAACTACCATTCACCAAAGTTTGAAATTATAAAAAGTAGAAAATACATCAGATTTGCACATTAACGGATAAAACCAATAAATTTGCTTTGATCATCAACAAAATTATATAGTAGCGTTGCCCTAGCAAAGATGGAGTAGGAGAAGAATCCCAAATATTACTGTAAATAAGATCTAAGTGAAACTGACTACGATGATGGGATGGAGACAAATACAACTTACTAAATTTAGCTAACTGACATGAGAGACAAAGAAGATGAAGATGTGTAAATTTACAGAGGAGATTATTATTTTTCACCATGGAGCGAAGTAAGCGATAATGTGGATGGCCCAAACAGTTGTGCTAGCCATCAAGAGTAGTGGTCTCAGCTATGTGAACTGATGTAGACAAAGAAGAAGGGCTGGAACAGAGAGTGTATAATCCTCCTTTACTCGAACACCTCCTTTACTCAGACTGGATAACACTATAGACTTGGTGGTTCGATCCTTCACAAGAAATAAGACAGATAAAATTCAAAAAAGATATTATTATCTTTTGTAAACTGTTGTATAGAAAGTAAATTTTAGAAATAGAGGAGACATGTAAGATGTTAGATAACTAAAAAGAAAGAGAAGAGTGAGGAAAGGAGAGAGAACCATGACCTATATGTGATATGTGCAACCCTTACCATTTCATACATGCACCTGATCAGAACTAGTATACTCATCATAGGAAGATATAGAATGAATGTCAGGAGTGACATTATGAGATGCGCCTGTATTGGGATACCAGATGAGGGTAGTAGAGGGGTGAGGGGTAGGGAGAAGTGGTTGATTAGGATGATGGTAAGATAGATTTAAATTGGGTATGGTAAATATGAGAAATTAGTATTGGGTCGTCGAGAGGGGAAGTGTGGGTAGGATTGCTGAGGATGATAGAAGCTGTTTGCATTAGAGTAGTTGCTACAATTGCAAAAAGAACACCATTGAGAATTACGATCATCAGAAAGACCAAAACAACCACGACCTTGATCAAATCGATCACTCCCCCCGCGACCTCGAGTAAAGTCATGACCAATAGAGGACCCAGAGTTACTAGAGGAATAGGAGGACCGCTGAACAGCATTGACGATTGGATTGGTAGAAGGGGTGGCATCGACAACGGTTAATTTTTGAATGCTCGCATGCTTTCATGGCTAAGTAAGAGCCCATGAAGTTCAATATATATTGGAGGGTGTGTCGGTTGAGAATACCAGGAGCCACATTTTACAAATCATCACATAGAGCATGCAGCACATAGAGATTAAATTCGATTGGTTTGAGGGCATTATCAGGTGCAGCAAGTTCATCAGCCATAGCTTTTGCACGTCGGAGAAGAGAGATGACTGTCTCATCTAGTTTTTGATAAAAATTTTGTAACTCTAGATGCAGAGACATGAGTCGGATAGGAGATGCTAAACCAAAGGCTTCATGAAAAGTGTGCCAGCACTCAAATCTAGTCTCTTTGTCAAGAAAAGAGGAACCAAGTCTTCAGATAATGAAGTAACAAGAAGACTTACGAGTTAGGCATCTTATTGTTGTCAGGCAACAGCAGCACAGGATCAGTGGGCTGCGGGTGAGAGCCATCGAGAAACCCAATAGACCTTGATCTTTAAAAAAAGAGTAATTTACTTTCTCCAGATCAGAAAGTTGGATGCATTCAACTTGATGGATAGAAAATACTGCACCGATGGGAAGGTGAGAGGAGTTGTTATGTTTGGTAGAGAAGAAAAGAGGGATTGGAGATAGGTGAATCGATGGTCATGAGAGAGCATCGAAAGAAGAAGAAAGGATGCTCGTTGGAGCTTCAAGGCTCTAATACCATGTTAATGTTAAGGATAATTTTTATTTCTCTTATTATTTTATTGTCCTCCAAATGGGAATATATAGATTATAATCGTTGCAGCTCTAAGCCAGCTATTACAACAAATATGGAGAGTTATCGTTACAGCTCTAGGCCAGCTATTACAATAAATATAGAGAGTATTGACAGGCCAGCCATTACAATAAATATAGAGAGTGTTGACAACCAGCTATTATACAACAAATATGGAGATAATTGACAAGCCAGCTACAACAAATATGGAGAGTTGATAAGAAACAAAAATGGGCAAAATCAAATCTGAAAAGTGAAGCTGTGCATTGATAGAAACCAAAATGAGTAAAACCAAATCTAGAAAGTGGAGCTGTGTATTGACACACAGCCTCCTTCGATAGAAAGGGCACATGGTAATAGTTCGAGGAATGTAAAGAAGCAGAAAGTTATCCAAAGGAAGGAGACAAGGATAGCAAGAATCTCCAAATCTATGAAGGAGACTTTAGAGGTCATGTTTAAGACCTTGAGATATTTATATCACACATGAATACTCATTTTGGTACCATAGCTGAAGCAATGATACGTGAGCAAGAGATGGCTAAGAAGAGCGCAACGAGAGTAGTAGAAAAGCTACTTATATTAGAGGTATTGACTAGTAATGAAGTAATAAAAGCAACCGATATTTTCGCAGCAGAACCTAGCAAGAGCGCAGTATTCTTCTCCCTTCCATCACAGTTAAAGAGATAGTACATGCTGAGCCTTCTTGACTCGGGTATTGATAGGTCAGGTTTTAGACATTTGTATTTTGTGTGATGCTATTATTGATGGAGTGTTTCACTTTTTTTATTAGATTTTATAAAATTCTATTTCTATATATTGTTATATAGAGCAAGCACCACTATGATAGCCTTGGTTCTTGGTGATTAGGCTTTTTTTATAATTTTATCAATACACTATACTTAGCCTTACAGAATTGTCTGTATCAACTTTGGGGTTTATTCAATTTTTAATGTATTGCATTTTCATATATTTAGTATATTCTTCTCAGTTTTTAATGTATATAGTACCATATAAATAATTTATGTCTCTAAATCAATAATGTCAGGAGCTCCTCACTTTTTTTTGGTAAAGTAGGAGCTCCTCACTTTATCTAAAAAAATACAATACTTCTAACTAGTAAATCCTTTACTTAAAAATCTAACTAGTTATCATATTAAATTATATACAAATTTCTTTAAAAGATGTTTTTGATACTCATTATTGAGAGTTTTTTAACTAAGTTAGAGAGAACCACCTACGTAGATTAGTCCACTGGTCTATTAGTTAGATTTTCTAAATTAATAAATTATATTAAATTTAATTTTTAATTAATAAATTATATTTAATTTAAATCTCTTGATATATATTTTTAGTATTAAATAAGATGAAAATATTAAAAAATTGAAAAAATTAATTTTTGAAGATTTTTAGTTCAAGAATAAAAATGAAAATTTGAGTTGATTTCGATTCCTATCTTTATATCAACCAAGCAACAACAATGAAAATCATTCGTTCCGATTCTGATTCCGATCATGAACTAAATACTTTGAAGATTTAGTCATTCTGATTTCCATTCCAATCCATTCCGATTTCTATGTTAATCGTAAACCAAACACCCTCTCAATGCAATCTAGATGACCTGATTTGGGAGTCGGTGTGCAGGTAGTCACAAGCAGTGGCTAACACAATAAGATCTTTGTATTGTATCATCTCTTCTATTTTTAGTCTAAATTTTTTTTCAGATATAAAGTATTTTCCAATTGAACGATAAATATTTTTGATGTTTATTAGCTGTTATATGCCAGTATAACAGCCATGTAAGGGGTTTGGTTCCAATTAAGTGCTTATTGCTTCACTGTTCCATGGTCATACATTAAACCACATGTTAGGATTTGGAGGATTGAACCTAATCTACTAAGTAACGGTGATGTCTGTGATAAATCCATACTCACCTTAGGTCTCGCTTGGTTCATGAAATTTTTTTCTTTGTTTTTTTGAGAAACTGATTCTTGAACTGAAAAATAGTTTAAATATTTAATAGATCATAAAAAATAGTTATATTTGGTTGAACATCTATTTTTTATGAAAGCTATATAAAATATCTATTATACCCTTGATAAAAGAAGATCTGCCCCATTTATTCATTCTTGATGGCTTTAAGGTCATTTTTGAAAAAAAAAAAAATCTAATTTTCAATTTGTAGGCAAGCAAAAAGATTCATATCCCACATGAATTTTTATAAACATGAAATTTATTCTATGAATGTCACTTTTCAATCTCTTTTTTTAAAAAAACCTTCAACCAATAAGAATGTTTTTTTTTATTTATTTATTTTTCATTGACCACACTTTTCCTCTTTCCACAAACCAACAAGATTTACATTTAAAAAAAAAATCAACTTTGGAAAGCTTTCCCTATCTAATAATGATAATTGGCACTGTTATTTTGAAAGCTTTCGTTATAGTATAAGATTCCATGGACAAGCCGATCACCATCTTACCAACAAGATATTAGCGCAATAAATTTTGCCCACTTGTATCTCAGAGTATAGTCACCACGATATTCCAAAGTTATGTCCAAATCGCAGTGAGATAAGGATGACATAACCCTACAACGTATTGACTTGGTAAAGTTAACCTATTCTTTGGAAACAACAAACTTGACATTTCTGTGATAATATACAACTATATCTAAATTATAATACAACTATATCCAAACTTGACATTTCTTGCCTGCCTATATATATATATATATATAT
>KE505359.1:224244-257175 GCA_000441515.1 Elaeis oleifera
TCTCTCTCTCTCTCTCTCTCTCTCTCTCTCTCTCTCTCTCTCTCTTTCTCTTTCTGTGTGTGTGTGTGTGTTCTAACATCTGCTTTGGACGGGACTCTTATTTATTGATCCTAGTACTCAAATTACTGATAGTTTGTAAGCACCACTCTTCTCCTTCTTCTTCTTTGCAGAATTTAGATTAAAATTGCTGTTTCAGTGCACTGCAGATGTGGTGCAGATCTTGCCAAATGTAGAACCCATCAAAGCAGGAATGGGACTTGGCAACCATTAGCTACACTTGGTTAGCTCTTGTTCTGATTGCCAACATTATTCTCTGCATGCACCATAAAGTAGGCTATGATCCCTTAATTGTTAGAATGATTTTAGATGATCACATGATTCTAGATAATCACATGATTTTAGGTGATCATATAATTTAGGAATCATATGACAACTCATAATATTTTCTTTATTGATGCAATCACATAGCATTTTCTTTATTTATATTATTCTATATTATTTTTTTGTTAGTCTGATTCTGTATTAGTGGTTTCTTTTTTCTATTTATGGAGTTTGTATACTAATATAAACAATCTTTGAGGTGTATTGAATGAAATCAAAATGGAATAAAGTTCCTTCTCTTTTTTTTCTCTCTTATTTTTTCTCTTCTTCTATAAATATTTTGCCATGGTATTGGAGCCATCGATCTCTATTTCCTATAGATCCTCTATTTCAGTAGATCTGCAGATTATCTATTTTGATAATTATTATCCAAAGATTCTTATTTTCTGATGAATCTGCAACTTCCGTCCATCACTTTTTTCTTAGCTTCAGATCTTTGGTTGTCTCTTTTTATCATTGCATGGCGAATTTCTCTCCATCATTGTCCTTGGTTGTCTTTTCTTTGAGTGCAAGCTTTCTCTTCTATGGTATTTTTATCTGCAAGGATCATCGGCCTTCGATTATCTTCTCTTTGAGTATCGACCTTCTCTTTCGTAGAATTTTATATACAAGGATCATCATCCTTCGACTGCCTTCTTTTTGAGCATCGACTTCTTTTCTATTATATTTTCATCAATGAAGATAATCAGCATCCAACTGCTTTTTTTTTAGTATCAACCTTCTTTCTTATGATATTTTTATCTACAAAAATCATCAACCTTCGACTGCTTTCTCTTTGAGTGGCGACCTTCTCTCTTATAGTGTTTTTGTTAGAAAGAATCATCAACCTTCAGTTTCTTCTCTTTGAGCATCGATCTTATTATGACCATCACCTTCTGTATTTTCTCACAGTCACGTCATCTCAATCAGCCACATCAGTAGTTATGTTAATTTATTATACTAGCTTTTGAGTATACGTGATCTAATTTTTAAACTTAAGTTGGCATCTACAATACCATCTTGAGTTTAAGGAGAGTGTTAGAATGATTTTAGGTGATCACATGATTCTAGATGATCACATGATTTTAGAGATCATATGATAATTCATAATATTTTTTTATTAAATTATTCTATATCATTTTTCTTTGTTAGCCTCATTCTGTATCAGTGGTTATTATTTTTCATTTTCGAAATCTGTATACCAGTATAAATAACCTCTGAAATATATTAAATAACATCAAAACAGAGATAATAAAGCTCCTTCTCTCTTCTTTTCTCTCTAATTTTTTCTCTTCTTCTATAAATATTTTATCATTAATCATGTTTTTAGATCCCACAATTCAGATGGCGCGTGATGAACCGGAAGCTTCCTCCTGTGTGTGCGTGTGTTTGTATGTAAAATGGTGAGTAAAAAGCAAAAGCTACTTGTGATATGTAATGCCCTGAAACTTGTCATTGGAATTAGTCTATCTTGCCTTGCAAATTGTTGTGACTCTGTCAAAAGATTACTGGAGCTAGTTCATGTGAAATATGCTTCAATACCAGCACATAATATCCTACATTGCTTTTGTTCTCTCTTACAGATAATGGCAAGCAGCGCAATCAAACAATTGTAGAAGTGGGTGTCCTTTCACGTTATGCCTTAGTTAACACTGAACTTGCATCTGGGCTACAGTTTCTCAGTAATCAAACCTGAATAAGAAGAGCTTTGGATATTCAAGTTCTGTGCATCCAAGTTATATATATCTCAGAAAGCTCACACATTTGATGAGGGAAATGTTAGAGTAAAGCTTAAAAAACTCCGAATGTAATATAAAAAACTAACAAATTTTATTATTTTCTCTTATTGCAGATAGATGACTTTTAGAAAATCACAAAAATAAATAAAAAATATAATTGACAAATTTGAAAGGGTGTGCAGCATAGTGCTAAAGTGTATTCCCATCGGTCCCTCGTACAAGAAAATCTGAAAAAATCATCCTAAGATGCAATCAAAATTCTTCGCCTGCTAGCACGAAAGAGGTTAATAAATATCCTTTCAGCATCAAGCAAAATAATAGGAATAGTAGAAAAAAAAAAAAAAAATGTGAAAACACAAAACTTAAAATTAAGTTGAGAAAGAACTTTAGATAATAAATATTAATTTATTTTTCAAAACATATTTGATTAAGTTCAACGTGATCCTTTTATAGTCATCTGACCGTTCCGACCCATTAAAATCTTTAATTATGAGCCTAATATTCAAAATTATAAATAATAATTCAAAAATTATAAATATTAATTAAATATTAGCAGGTGCTTAGCCTACATCCATGCCAAACCACTTGTGTGTTAAATATTTTCTTCAACCACCTCAATATCCAAAGTAAGATCCCTCTTTTTCCGATATGCGAGCAAAGGATTTCAACATGCATTGTCAGAAGACAAGCACGTGGAGGGAAACTTTTAGAAAATGTTGAGCAAAACGTTCCCCTTTAACAGAAAACGTTTCCGATTGTAATTGCGAGCAAAAAGTTCATCGGCCTCGCATCCACTGATTTGGCAAATTCATGGCCAACCAATCCATCATGTTTGGCAACAAATTTATGAGTTGCACTAATCCTCCCTTGCTACTTGATAAGTAGATTGTTCGCATGCACCATATGAGACCCATGTAGCATTACTGCCATACCAATCAAGGTGTTCTAATAAGTTTTGAGCTGTTTACTATTAGTTGCATTGCAAACTCAGGCAAATACATTTAGTGGTCGCACATAATCATACCATCAATTGCTGACCAATCACGATGGATGGTGTTCGCAGTGGTCACCATGGCTAGTTAATAACTTGCCTATAGATTAAATCCTTTATTCGTCATTTGACTTGGCCTAGCGATCAAAGCTTGTGAGGGCCAAATTTTCTCGAAGATTTTGATCTAGTGAATAATGGAGGTCATTGCTTCATAACATGATTAAATGAGGGAAAGGTGGTCCAGGGAAAGCTTGCAAGAATTAGCGAATTGAGAATATAATGTTCGAATTTTCTTCTTCTTTATTTTGTTACATATGGAAAATTATAATAGCCTGCAAATCATGGTATTTAAAATTACGTAATTTCTAATGTTTGCTTTGTTTTGACTATCAACTTACATGTACGAAAGAAGGGGGGCTCATCTCTTGGAAGGAAAGAAGAAGACGAAAAGAACCTATGAAGGCACATGTGTGCACGACTGGAGCTCTAACTTCAACCCAATGCGGCCTCCCAATGGCTAGATAAATGCTGGTCGTTACGCTAGTAGCGCCCAACGAGGCAATCTAAATATTATGGATTATCTTAAAAAAATCTAAGTTTAGATTAATTTACATACGTACTTTTTTCAGCTAGCTTTTTTTTTTGATAAAGAAAAGAGTTGGAGGGGGACATCCCAACGTGGTCATATGGGGAGCGAGTTTGAAGAAGGGCATTTCCTCCCCATCATATGGGCGAATCCAACGAGTGAGTACGTCATCCTAGCACCATCGAGATCTAGTAGATCAAATACCACTTCCAATACTCATATCAGACCGTCAAGATCAACTTCCTTACGGTCATTCGCGATCTGCCATTTAATCGAAGCCCCGACATTCATTGAGACTCCAATTTGGATCAATTGTATGGAAGCAAAGGCCTGTTCTACCAGACCGCTCCTTCGGTGGTTCTTTTTAACTAGCTTTATTATCATGGAAACTGACTTCTTGCAGCACCACACAAAGTTTGGACTCCCTTTAATATTTTCAATAACAAATATGCTTTCCGATGCTAGAGAGATCAACTGTGAGATCTGGGACTTCTTCTTCCCACGTGAGGTACCTTTTGAGGGATATAAAATAGAATACATCTGACTCACAACTGATGTGGGACCAAACCCCCCACAACAGTAGCTACCTTTTGAAGGATATAAGGTAGAATACACCTGACTCACAATTGATGTGGGACCAAACCCCCACAACAATAGCCCCCCCAATCAGGAGGGACTCTGTCTTATTAGAGGGCCCTTCCTCTAGCACCATTGTTGCAGTCAAAGGCTCATGGCTCAGGACATGAGGTATTGTTCGGTTTGATCTACGGCGTATAGTCTGGGGCCTGTATAGGCCATTTTGGGTCTCACGATTTTGTTTGTTAAAAGACGCCTCACGTGGAAAAGATGGTCCCTTCCTATATAAGCTAGATTTCTCCTTGACTCCAACCAATATGGAACTAATAATTGGTGCTAGAGGAAAGGTGCATCACCCTCCATGGACTGTGGAGCTCTTTCTGCCTAAATACTATTCTATAGGAGTACACAGATACAGTCTGTAAAGTACACAGATTCACCTTTGACTAGGAGACTATATTGTGGTGTAGAAAGAAGGACATCATTAGTCCCACATTGGTTGGAGTCAAGGAGAAATCTAACTTATATAGGAAGAGACCATCCTTCCCACATGAGGCACTATTTAAAGAGCAAAACCGTGAGGCCCAAAAACGGCCCATATAGCTCCCGAACTATGGGCCATAGATCAAAATGGATAATACCTCACATGCCGATCCATGAGCCCTTGACTGCAATATTGGTGCTAGAAGGAGAGCATCACCCTCCATGGATTGTAGGGCTCCTTCCACCTAAACATATTCTATGATATCTTTTCTTCTACACCACAACAAATCCAATTCAATTTTATGCTTGGACCATGATTTTGGACCTGTAACTAATCTATTACTACCGGATCAGGTCGGCTCTATAAAAAAGATTGTGGAGTCAATGGTTAATTGAGCCATATTAAGGTCAAGTGTGATTTGTGATCAGACTCAAAATTTTTGGGTTAGTACAGAGATAGGGCCAGATCAAACTTATAGTTCGAGTCAGACATCTAATTATTTGTTTATAACTAAATATAACTAAAAAATGAATAAAATTAAGAAGAGCCAAATTAAACTTTCATCCAGAAACTTTCAATCTCATTTGACTAAATGATTGTCCTTAAGTTTTGCAATCTACAATTTCTTATAGATACATACATACATACCAATCTGCAAAAGTCTTTAACACGCTCTCTCGGCTTAAATGGACACAACGAGCATCCACGAGCTTCTATAGATCTTAGCCAGACTATATACCATTACTTCCCCTCAAAAGCAACACTTGGCTCTAAAACCTTTCGAAGCAAGCTATTTAGTACATGATATTGCATGCTTGTACCATATATCCAACGGTTTGAACCGAGGAGTTGAACCACAAGTTGAACTATGTAGATGATTTAATAAAGCAAGACAAATATATACAAACTACTAACTAGGATTAAAGGGAAAAACAAGCTTGTATAAACAAACATAAAGCTATCGGAACAGAGGTAAACTAAGCATAATTAAAACAAATGGCTTTACCGCTGGTTACAATATAATCCACTCATAACATGGCTAAGACTGTTTTATCCCTCGTGCCATGGTATTACCATACTGTTTTCTATAGTACTTTTTCAAGCTACAGTACTACTACAGTTCTTATTGCAGTACTTTGCCACAAATCCATTTTTCGGATTAAGATAAGAACAAGATAATTAATATAATAACAGAATAAAGGATAAGAGCATTTATCACGATCTGGAAGATAAAAGGCAAACTTACACTTAAGTCCACTAGTCGATCTCGTTTTAGCAGATCTTTATATTTGCAAGCACACTTATATACACTGTAATTTCTCTTACAAGATAAAAGATAAACACTATATTTACAGAGATAACGGCATGGGAGATGAGGCTAAGTGGGTGGAAGGATAGGATGATGTGATGGAGAGGTGCTGTTGTAGTTGTGGTGAATGGCTGGATGAGAAAGCATGGGACAAGGTGGAGGTAGAGAAGAAAGTGGAGTAGGGAAGTGGAAAAGAGAAAGAAGAAAGTTAACTGGGGAGTGGAGTGGGTGGAGTGTAGGAGAGGAAGGAAGTGTCAGAAAGTGTAGAGAGAGAGAGAGAGGAGTTTCGCCATTCATGCCCGTTCTAAAGGCCTCGTCCCTCCCTCTATAGACGCGAGGGGTCTCCTGCGGACTTGAAATGTTTTGGCTTTCCAATTGCCATAGACATCCCTTCAATTGTTCATTTGTCCTGTAGCCGTTGCTTCGTTTTACTGTAGACGTCTTATCCTACTTTGAAATCTTATACGGATTTTTTGGTTGCTGTTTTTTTTTGGTACGGTGGTTGCTGTGTTGATTGAGCTAGTGCAGGTAAGCTTGATATTCCTGTTTTGACCACTATTCCTATTTTGGAATTTGGCCAGCCTTGTGGTTGTCACTTCTTCTCGGCCGCTTTCCCATTAGAATTTCGATAGGAATTCTTCTATCAGATAATGCTACTGCTATGGGCAAGTTGAGTGGGTGCAAATTGTTTTTTTTTTCATTCTCTAGCGATAAACAGATTAACTAACTTTGGAGATGCAAATTCAATAATATTATTTTCAGAGATTTCATCGGCTTGGGGTAAACGTTCCCGTGAACTTTCTTGAAATAGTATTTCTTCTTGGACTTTTTCTAGAAAATTGTTTGTATCTAACAAGGGATCCCACGAACTCCCTTTGGCTTTGGATGTTGATTGGTAACTCGGTTGTTACCTAGATCCTACCATCAAACCAATACCTTTAATGACATAGCTGTTGAAAATTTATGAAATAAAATTTTCTCGTAGATCTCGTGCAGAAGATTAGGACACAAAAATTTTTTTCAAAATTAATAATAAATTTAATCAATAAATTATATCTTAAAATTCTTAAGCGACCATTAACGATCGCACAGTACCAACATCCTATAGAAGAAGAAAGAATAATGCAGCATACATCTTAATTCCTCTCCATCTCCATCTTATGCCATCTCCTCAATGGGATAGGTTCGCCCTAGGAACTCAAATAATTTGATGTCCTAGGATTTCTCTACAAACGCATATATATATATATAGGAGTGGAGTGAAAATTTAGTCCAGTCAGTAATGCTAATGGATCCACCATCATATAGCCCATTAATCAAGTCAGGCCTACATCAATATCTACTATATCATATGACTAAGACAATAGAATCCAAAATAATATAATCACAAATAATCATGGACTTCTTAACCATTCATTCAAACAACAACTTAAATTATATTTATGTAATAAATCAAGATAAGAAATTAATCAATAATCAATGGAAGTCCACCTTATGAAAATTTTCAACATTCTCCCACTTGGACAACATTAATTAAGATTTTTTATTTAAAAATATTTTTATCATATATACAGTTTGAAAATGACTCTTAGGCTAAGTGTATTTCATGTGGCCATATATGCAAATATCTTAAATAAAAAATATCTTTAGTCAAAAAATCTAATCCACTAAAGCCACTAATATTCTATCATAGTAGTCTTCATACCATTTATTGATATTAGACCCCTCTATGGTTATAAATATTAGTAATTTTATCAACATTGATTCCAACAACATAGTGCATATAGTGTGAACTTCAAATAAAACACTTTTATGCTTTCAATAAATACTATAATAATTTCAAGCTTATATCATAATTTCATTATATATCTCAAGATAAATGATGATATCAATGATATCAATTACAATATAAGTAATATTTTCATACTTAAGCGGTACTTTTATACTTAAGACTTTGATTCAAACAATACCTTTATGATTAAGCAACACCTTTATATACTTTCATTTAAACAACATTTACAATTAACCATATGTGCACAAATGTAAATGTAATATTTATTACGAAATAATAAAAATAAAAGCTTTGTGATATCCATATAACATTCAACAAAATAATACCTCCACTAGCCAAACATATCAAAGATTCCAATGAACCCATGTTTCCACATGTTTAATGGAACAGTAAATCTAAGTCCTTTAGTCAATGGGTCTATTAGAATTGCATTAGTTTTATATGTTCAATTACAATGTCTCTTTTTAATCAAATCTCTGACCATCAAATATTTTATCTCTATATAGATAGAGATACTAGAAACTTTTGTGATTCTTTTAAAAGAATATAGCTGCACTATTACCACAGTAAATCTAAAGTGATTTTGAGATAAAATCAATAATAATATGCCTATTGGATGAAGTCCCTAAATAAATCAATATGAGTTGCAGCTCCTAACATGCCACAAACTTTGCCAGCATAGCACAAAATGCCACAAGAGTCTGATTTTAAATTTTTAAAGAAATAGCGATATAGCTCCTCTTGCCACCATCAAAAATATAATAAAATCATATTTTACATTATCCATGCAACCAATAAAATTCATAATCATAATATCCAATCACCTCAAAATGATCAGATTTTCAAAAATCAGTATACATCAAACTACGCAGCGGTTGAATAAGGCACATTCCTTATAGATTCTTATCTACATTATTTTTAGGACATTGATATTTTTTGAATTTATCTCTCTTGACCATATGTACATCTTCAAGTTTGTAATTATGCATACTAAAATCATTCAGTATACAATCAATGTGAGCTCTCCGAGATAACTCGACTATTCTTGTGAATCTTAAAATCAAGTATAAATAAAGCTTCTTTAAGATTTTAGATAGCATAGTTTCATCTCATATAATAACAGAGTCACTACTAATAAATAAAATAGCATCCATATATAAAACAAAGAAGAAAAATTTACTTTCACTGACCTTAAGATACATATATTGATGCATTTTATTATCTATAAATTTTAGAAAATACTCAATGTCATCAAACTTAAGATATTATTTTTTTGATGACTACTGAAGACCATATATATATCCCCTTAGATTTTCTAAACCTTCATCTGATGAAACTCTAGATCAAAATGGATTACCAATGACATGATTATATCTAAAAAATTCTTACAAGAGACTGAAGAAAAATCTCATTATAATTCATGCCTCTTTTATGAACCATTATGCAACCAATCTGGCATTAAAGTATTTAATCTTATCTTTACAGTCATTATTAATTTTAAATGCTCATTTAGACCTTATAGGTTTAGACATTTCAGATAATGCCATCAGATCTCATACTTTATTTTTAACTAAAACTGCATCCCATCATACATAGCTTCAAGCTATTTAGCTGACTAGGAATATACAATAGTCTGATTATATAAGACTGAATTAACTTTAACTACATGGCCGATGCCATAGTTATTCTCATTTAAATAAACTAAATAGTCATAAAAAAATGACAAAATTTTTTCTTCTTTTTTTATATACATTTCTTTACTAATACTTCAATAACTAGCTATAGAAGTGCTATAATTGATTCATATATTTGATGTTGCTCTCTCACTATCTTTCCAAGATGAAATATCATATTTCTTAGACAACTAGAATAGTTAATGTTATATCTCCAGTATAAGAGTATCTACAATCATCCATATCAGACTCTAGAAATCTAACATGATTAGACTTAATAATCTTTATATCTCTATCAGGATAGTAGAATCTATATCCTTTAAGATTATCTAAATAGCCAATGAAATGGCAATAAGTAGTTCTAGTCTAAATTATCATTATTGAATTATATAGTTTAACTTTATAAGGTAGCCCTAGACATGAAAAAAAAATAGTACTAGACTTCCTACCAACTGACAACTCAAAAGATATCTTATAAACTATCTTATTAAAACTCTATTCAAAATATTGATGGTTGTCTTTAGGGCCTTACTCTAGAGATATCATAATACATTGCACCCATTCATCATACGTCTAATCATATACTTATGAGTGCAATTACTCTTTTCAGTCACATCATTTTGCTCAAGAGTTTCAGATATGATGTATTGAGCAATTATCCTTTTGGAATTATTATCCTTTTCTTATTATATATAGAACTCTTAAGGTGTGACCGATACATCATATTAGCACTTTTATCCTTTTTTAAAAATATTAAAATGCTTGAACAAAATAGAAATAAATTTGCTCACATTTCATTTATCCCTCTATGCATTATATATGGTTTAAGTTAACTATATTGCACAAGAAGAGAACCAAGAGCTTAATGAGTAAGAATGGTATTAAGAATAAGAATCTCAAACTACTAAGCTTAGGTGCAATATTCTCTAGTTTCATAATGTAAGCCCTAACACCATCATGCCATCATATATTATATTGATTAATTTATCTATTAGCTATCTAGCCTTTGTGTTATCAAATTCTACATACCTCTTACTAATAAGATGAAAGTATTACTTATTAATCACCATTCTTAAAATCCAGAATGGTATCAAAAATGGACTTCTTTATGATCTCCAGGCTAAGACGATTAATTTTTATCACCTTTTGTAGATAGTTTGTATTCTATAGTACTCTCACTAATAACCTAAGATGGAGGATCATTACTCAATGCAACATTTAAATTCTAGCAAATACAGTGCTAGCATAATGTTACTCAATGTAGAGTGCTAACTGCTAAACAATCTTTATGCAGTTAATCAACAGATAAATATAAGCAATTTATATGTTTGAGAAATTTTATAAGCATCATATCAATGAGACCCCTTGGTGGAATGCCATAAACTTTCTTTGGAAAGAAAGTAACCCACATAAAATGTCTCTCTCTAATAGATAATGTTTATTTAATACAAAAGTGCTAACTACTAAACAATCTTTATGTAGTTAACCAATGAACAAATATGGATAAAATATATGCTTGAAAATCTTTACAGATATTATTTTAATGAGAGCCCATGGTGCAATGCAACAAATTTTCTTTGAAAAATAGTGATCCACATAATATTGTATGTTTCCAGCATCCAGTGGAATCAACTTCTACCTACTTTGTTAGAATGAATCCCTAGACTATGCACACTCACTAATCATAAAATATTTCACTTCAAAATTATAACACACAATAAGCTCCCTTTGGAGAGATGATTGTATGCAATAATTTCGCAACGCTTCTCAATTCCTCTAAAATAACGTATAAAAGATCTTGCAAACATCAATGAATGGGTCACTTTGGTGGTCACCATCAATGAAATGCACAAGCCTTCAATTAGAGATCAACCAGTCATACCCATAAGTCCATTTATTCCATTTAATGCACCAATAGCAAGCAAATTAAAATTAGCATATTTAATCCCATGAAATATCAGATAGAGGGATCTTGCAAATCTCAAAAAATAAACCACTTTGACGATCATCATCCATTAAAATCTACAACCCTCTAAATCATGGATCCACCAATCATGCCCATAAATGCATTCATTCATCTTGATATATCAATATCATGTAATCTATCAAAATTTAACATATCTAATCTCCTTAAATATCAAACAGAGAAATCCTACAACTCTCAATGAATGGGCCACTTTGGTGGTCACCACCCATTGATATTTTCAACCCTCTAAAATCAAGGATTAACACAAAAATATATTATTATACAAAACATATCTGAGAGTACAAAATTTATTATAGAATATTTAAGGATCTTTATGCAATTAAACTGTATTACAAGGATTATAAATAATTTTTTAGATTAGTCTTATGTAATACACTTAAAAATAGAGACTAAACTACAATACAAACATTTTAATGTATAATAAAGTTTCATTTCAGGGATAAAAAGTCAATTTTCTGATGAATGTTATCATAAGCAAACTTTTTGGGGACTACACTGTAATTTTAGGTGCTGAAATCAAATATTATAAACTGTAGAGATCAAATTATAAATATCCCATAAAACTAAATTACCAAATCGGATTCGAATTTTGGGTTGTAATCTGAAACCTATAATCCGTTAAGAGCTCCCTCCTCCTCACAATCAAGTGGTGGAGAAGGGGCAAAATCGACGCCCCTCCTCTCCTTATTTTGATCCGATGGCCAACGGGAAGCCTTAATAGGCCGACTACCGATCGATCTCCTCCGATCGTCGGCTTCTCTCCACCACCCACCGACGGTAGAGATGAGAGCTGATGTTCTTTTTTATGTTCAAATTCGAAGAGAACCGCTGGCTCGTCCTGATGGTAGCCAGACCTTCATCCCACCTCGCCGGCAATAGGTCCATCATGCTGATGAGAAGAAGAAGAGAAGAGGGGACGACTTCAGGGAGACCTATCCCTCTTCTTCTCCCTTCATTTATTTATTTTATTTGCTTGAATATTTAGATTCAGATGGGAATCACTAGCCCTTCACCGCCGACTAGTGCTGGTGGTGGTCAAAGCTTGATCCGTCGGTGATTGGTATTGTTGGATGTCGACATCACATGACGATAGATATGCATGCAGAATTTAAATTTTATACAGAGTCAAAAGCAACAAAATAAAAATTTTAGATTTGAATTCTCAACATCATTCTAGGATAACTATTCAGTATAACTTTTAACCATTATGCCAGAGCAATTTTATATCAGAACGACTTAAAAATTTAGATCAATAATTAGATCTAATCTAATTAGCATGCATAAAGAGATCACATCTCAAATAAAATCAGGCATCAACATTAAATACAAGATTAAAGATCTAGAAGGAAATCTGAATTTCATACTTTTACGTGGGTAGATCTTCACCGCGATCAGATGGTCCATGGATGTTTTTGAAGTTCCATTGTATTGTGGCTAGAGCTGCTCTGATAATGATTGTCGTCATGGTATCACTTGCTCTAGCACCACTTTTAGGAAAGATCCCTCATGTGGAATATAGATCTCCCAAGTTCAGGATCGATTCCTAAGTTCAGAATCGAAATATCGATGACGATGTCGATATCGCAGAAAGAAAGAAGAAACAAAATAAGAAATATATTCAAATACGTAGATTAAGTCAAGGCTTACTTCTACGGAATATGCAAGTTTCACTATGAGAAAAGAAAAATTTATAAAAAAATCACATCCTCAACCCTCATACACCAATCCTTCTCTCTTAATAAGAACATTCCCTTACAAAAGCTCTCTCTAGGAGACCTTCCTGTAGCTCTGACTATTGTCTCACTGCCTGGCAATTTGTTCGAAGCTCCTACTTCTGCTCCTTATCGGTACCTCTCTGCAATCTCTACCCGCTGTTGCCTAGCTACCACAAAACCCACACTCTGTCTGCCCATAGAGTCTTTAAAGGTTTGAAATAGAGTCCAAATCCGAGTCTAAGGTACCTTTGCTTGCATCAACAGCCACCTGATCGCGCCCACTCACATCTCCAGCCATCGAATCATGTATTCCTGCACTTGAACCACATGTGAACCACCTAAACATGTGAACCAGCTTCTCAATGCACACCACATCGCCCTTCTCGTCCGTTTCACATGTATACTACATTTGCTCGCCTGTGGACCGCTCGGTCTACAAGAACCTCCATGGACCACATGAAACAAGGAGAGAATAGAGCCTGGTCCATGATGGACTGTGAGAATCGTGCAGAAAATGCATGCCATGCGCCCGCTGGGCCGTGCCCGCCTGCGTGCGCCTGTGTGGGCGACCTGGCCATGCACGCTTGGGCGGCCGCCTGCCCCTGCTCACCCATACGTCCACCTGGGCCAGGCCTGCAGGTTGTGGCCTGCTACGAGCCACACCCTCCTGTTGGCCGTAGGTACCTTCCAAGGCTTCTCCATGATGTGGATTTCGTTGTGGGCTTTCTGTGGATAAAATTCGAGATATTTTTCTCAACAATCTCTATCTCGACTCAATATTCAGCCTCCACATAACTCTAAGAATTTGTCTCTCGTCCCATGCCCTAGAACAAACGTCTGCTGCTCATGGATGGACAAACATAGAGGTCAAGCCAGGCCACTCGATCTTATTTCCATCATGTGCTGTGCTCCACCATACTTGAGACCTGCTCGGGGTAACCTCCTACGATAATAGAAATTTTATCCTGCGATATCGCCTATTGTCCCTCTGAGTCTTGCATCTCATGCTTGATCCATCTGCACATGGAGCTCCACCTTGCACTAGACTCCCACTGACTTCTAAAGCTCCATCTCGCGCTGAGCTCCCTGCTAAGGGATAATATACTCCATACTTCTTCTCTCATCACAATCCTACTACAATGTAAGACCTTTAGGATTCCTTCATCAGCTCTCCATCTATAGTCGGTCGAATCCAATCTGCTAAGTGAGATCAGATTTCTTCTGAAACTGGGTATATATCGGATCTCACCTAATTTCTGACAATTCCATTATGTACCTTCATGCTGATGGTCTCGATGCCTCAATCACGTAGCTCGCTCCATTCGACAAATGAACAGTGCCCTCACTGCTCTCTAAGAAGTCAAACAGCTTTTTCTGCAATACACATGATGCGACCATGCAGAATCCATAATCCACTAGTGGAAAAAATAGATACCTCATCTAAGACCATCATCACATCATCGGTCTCATCACTATCACTATCTTGGGCCATCATCGTTGTAGTCTTTGTCTGATCGCTGAGCTGTGGGCAATCTCTGACATAATGCCCCAACTCATCGCACTGATAATATCTTGTCTTGCTTAAGTCTCTCATTTTGAACTTGGACCGCCACCTCGCGATCTTCTGTCGCTCCATTTTCTGCCACCATCACCTTCAGATACCATCATAGTCGAGTCGCCATCTGAACTCAAGACTCGATTCTCCTACTTGAGAATCTCATTCTGGAGTAGAGCAGAAGTTACCTCTTCCATCTTGGTGGTACTCTTTTCCACTAGAAGAACAATCACCAAAGACAAAGAAAGAAAAGCGATGAAAGTAAGACCAACATCCTAGTCTTTTCAACTTTCTCGCCAATGCTGAGGAGGTCGGTGAGGATCTTCTGAAAGTTGCTAAGATGCTTCTGCACGTTCTGCCCCTCGATCATCCGCAACTGATAGAACTGCTTCTAGAGGAAGAGAGTGTTGGTGAGTGATTTCACCATATGCATCTCCTTAAGTTTCGACCACATCACCGTCGGAGAAGCCTCGTCAAGTACATGGATCACCACATCATCCACTAGATATAAAAAGATCGTACTCACCATCTGCATCTGGAGCCATCTCTAATCCTGCACCTCTATGGTAATCAGCTTTTTCTCGTGCATGAGAGTATCGATTAACTCCTGTTGGATGAGCACATCCTTCATCCTTTCTTGTCATAAAGAGAAATTGCTCTTTCCATCAAACCTATTGATCTCCATCTTGATTGAGCATGTCTTCTCCATCTTCTTCAATCAGGATCATACCACTATAGTCTGGCGCTCTCCTACGATCTGGCTCTGCCTGGTAACCAGACTTTGATACCAATTATTGTGACCAGAGCTGCTCTGATAACGATTGTCATCATGGTATCACTTGCTCTGGCATCACCTTTTGGGAAGATCCTTTATGCAGAATACGGATCTCCCAAGTCCAAGATCGGTTCCCAAGTTTAGGATCGAAATATCAATGATAATGTCGATACTGCAAAAAAAAAGAAGAAATAAATAAAAATATAATCAAATATGTGGATTAAGCCAAGACTTACCTCTATGGGGCATGCAAGCTTCACTATGAGAAAGAAAAAATTTACAAGAGGAGATCACACTCTCAACCCTCGTATACCAATCCCTCTCTCTCAATAAAAACACTCCCTCACAAAAGCTCTCTCGAGGAGACCCCCTGTAGCTCTGACCGTTGTCTCGTTACTTGGTAGTCTGTCCGAAACCCTTACTTCTACTCTGTGTCGGTGCCTCTCTGCAATCTTTACCCACTGTTGCCTACCTACCACAGAACCCACGCTCTATCTGCCCACAGGGCCTTTTAAAGGTCTAAAACAAAGTCCAAATCTGAGTCTAAGAAGCCTTTGATCGTGTCAACAGCCACCTGATCGCACCCACTCGCATCTCCAGCCATCGGATCGTGCATTCCTGCACCTGAACCACATGTGAATCGCCCATATGCGTGAACCAGCTTCTCAGCATGCCACATCGTCCTTCTCGCCCGTTTCACGCATACATCGCATTTTCTCGCCTGTGGATTGCTTGGTCCACGAAAACCTCCATGGACCGCATGAAACGAGGAGAGAATCGAGCCTGATCCATGATGGACCACGAGAACCATGCGAGAAATGCACGCCGCGCGCCCATTGGGCCACCCCGCATGTTAGGCCGCACCCGCACGGGCGACTTGGCCATGCGTGCCTGGGAGGCCGCGTGCCCCTGCTCACCCGTGCATCTGCTTGGGCTAGGCTTGTAGGCTATGGCCTGCTACGGGTCATGCCCTCCTGCAGGCCGTAGGTACCTTCTTGGGCTTCTGCATGTTATGGACTTTGCTATGGGCTTTTATGGATCGAATTTAAGATATTTTTCTCAACACATTGTAGCCACACAAGTGTTCAACCTCTACAGATATTCACTGAGACTGATCTGATCAGGAGATCTTGATCTTAACGGGATACTAGCTCTCTTGCAGAGATCGCTCCCTGGATTGTCAAATTGATTTGATCTTTTGATTCTCTTCTCTAAAAACTCAAATAGATCTATAAGAGGAGGATGAAATTAGATCATATCTGATTTCTTATTATTCTTTTCTCTTCTCAAAAGAAAATCGAAGATCTACTGAAGAAGATAAGAGATCTAATCTCTTTTTCTTCTATCTTGTCCAACCCTTGGATAAGGGATCTAAAGAAAGGGAAGAAGAGAATTTTGTGTCCATCTCATTGACCAATAAGGAGAAAAAAATCAAATCAAATCTGATTTTATTCATGTCCAACTCTTATACATCTTTTGAGGAGAAGGAGAAGGGAACATGTTCAACTTTTGGATAAAGAGAGAGAGAATAGATTATCTTCAACAACCAACTTTTAGTTGTAAGAAAGAAGAGATAGGAGATAGGACGTCAACACCTTTGAACGCTCTTTGATTCCTCACGCCATGCTCCTCCTTTCTTCTCCCACCAATCTCCATCATATGGGGCATCCTCTTGCTTGATATCTCTTGGGAGGCACCCACAACTTATCCGCTATCTAAACCTAACAACTTAGGATTAGGAATAGAGTTTTAAGAGAAAAAGACTCTCCCATAGATGTGGCCGCCCCACACCTTTCCCTCCTTGAATTTCTCTATGCCATAAGCCCCCATGCCCTCCTTGTTTTAACATGAAAATATTATGAAAACCAAGTGGGGTGTGGACTCATGAGGTGGCTTTTGGATAAGGATCCAATCCTTGTACAATTCAAAATCTGGTTTGAGTCCTATTTGGTTTGGACTTCATTATAATTCAAGTCCAGTGCTATTAGACTAATAATATCCAATACAAGTTAAATTAAAATCATATCTAATCAAATTAAATCTGATTTACTTTTATTAGAATCTAATCTATATCAAACATTGCTAAAGATTAGGTGAAACCTAATCTAGATAAGTTTGGATCTAGTATCGATTAAATCTAGTCCCATTAGATTAATAAAATCTAGTTTAAGTCAAACTCAGATAAACTAATCAAATTAAATTTGATTTAATTTGATTAGAATCCAATCTTAATACTTGATCAAATCAAATAATATGCTACAATTGTAATTAAGTCCTCCTATAACTTACTAACTCTTAGCAAGTTCTCAATATAACTTTTATATTTAAGTTCAATCATCAATCAAATTGATAATTAAGACTACTTATGATTTATAATTTAAATTATGATTCAACGATCTGATCAGTCAAGATCTTTTTATATGTGATCCCATAGATTTTATTCTGTCTGATAATGAGAAATATTTTGATCTCCATCAAAATATCATCAAAACTCTTTTCAATAGATTACAATAATTTCAACTCATCCATCGAGAATTATTGACCATCAAAATAATTTTATTGATCCTACAATCCATCAGTAATGCTTAGTAGCATATAGTGACAACCCAGCAGAATAGAAGGATGAACCTCTAAGTGTAGTTATCGTGTGATTCAGTTCTTCTATCGTAAGTCTCGATAAGATGGAGTCATAAAAACTCATCAAATCCCATTATCTATTATATATAAATTTATTTGATTTGAATTTATATGTGAAATCTCATGAAAACTCTTTTCCATTATTCACTCTATCCTGACCAAGTTCTTCTGAACTCAATTTTATAAATCACATAGGATTACTCCTTATCTACTAAGATCGATAGACCCCATCTAGGTATATATCATATTCCTATAATGAACCTATTACAGCCAACATATATCTTAAGACTCTGTATGACTAGGAGATCGAGTTATGGTACAGTCAAACTATAGTAACCTATTGTGAACAATCGAGGCACTGCAGATCTAAGAACTAGTCACCCACTACAGCATCGAGAATGTCATTGATAAGTGAGAGACATCCAAGTGACTTCTCGTATTGGTCATGCTTGGTACCTTTATTCTCTAACAAACACTTGCACTCTCGCTCTAGTATCTCCACACTGTAGACTCGAGACTCGTCATCCTTAGAAAATGATTCGTGTACCAATCTTATCGGATCAATCACCGTCTCTGTCATGATCCTTCGATCAGGAGTAATTTGAGAATTAACTATCAATGACACATACCTCAAATTCTTAACTCTTGAAAATATGTGTCATTATCTTATTAATTCTTTGGATGATTCATGAACACATACACTACATAAATAAATTAAATATCCTAATTAATTAAATCAAGTACAAAATTATGTCTTAGAAAAAATTAATATATCAGCCTGATTGATTTCTAGAGCATACATCTAATAGGTTTGATCGACGAGAACAAAAGGAGAAGAGGGCACGACCACAGGGAGGACCGTCCCTCTTCCCTTTTCTCTATTTTTTTTAATTGAATCCAAAAATTTTGATTTTTATTGATTCTAATTCCTTGTAAAATCATTAATTTTGATTAATCCTCTATAAAATCCAGGCTCTCTAATATCAATCGTTGAAAATTTATGAAAATTTTTTTTTCATGGATCTCATACAGAAAATTAGAACACAAATTTTTTTTTCAAAAATCAATAATAAAATCCAATTGATAAATCATATCTTAAAATTCCTGAGTGGCTATTAATGATCGTAATACCAACATCCTGTGGAAGAAGAAATAATAATACGATCTAGATCTTCCTCTCTATCTCCACCTTATATCTGTCTCCTCAATCGGATAGGTTCGTTCTATGAACGCAAACAACTTTGATGCCATAGGGTTTCTTTACAAGCATATATATATATATAGGAGTGGAGTGGGGACCTAGTCCAGCTAGTATTACTAATAGGTCCATTCATCACGGAGCCCATTAACCAAATCAGGTCCACACCGATATCTGCTACATCACATGACCAAGACAATAGGATCCAAAATAATATGATCACAGGTAATCATGGCTCTTTAACTATTAATTCATACAACAACTTAGTCAGTATTTATGTAACAAATCAGGATAAGAAATCAGTCAATAATCAATGAAAGCTTATCTTTTTAGAATTTCCAACAATAGCTCCTCGACTTTACAGCAGACTTTTAAGTAGGAGGAAATCATGTATTTCTTATGGTTGGATTCTATTTAGAATCCTATCCTTTATTTATTTATTTTTTTGGTGAACAATCCTCTCCTTTATTTGATAGGCATACTATTGTTGTCGCTAAAGAGATTAATATTATAGGTTTGTAAAGGGTGGATTCCTTCTCCTATCCTTTTTTCCTTCTATTCCACTGTAGACTTCTATCTTTGGATGATCCTCATACTTTCTGACTTCATATAGCATGGCAGAGGCTATGGTTGGAAACATAACAAGTATTGGAGAGTAATCTACGGAGATCAATCTAACAATGCCTTTGTATAAAGCTCTAATTTCTTTTGGGTTGGCATAACTATTTAAGGAATGAATGGCAAGCTGGGGACAGCTCAAATCATCAAGAAGGAACCATTTTAATTCCTTTAATAATACTTTAGTTCCATGAGGTTAAGTTGTATTTTTATGAATAATATCTTGAAGTTCTTATGTTAGAACCTTTTGAGTCATTTCCCAACAGTCTAACCTTTCGAACTTGAGTATTGAGGGCATCTCTGTTAAGTCGTAGAGACCATAAAGGCTGACTAATTTGGAAGTGGTCTTGGATGACTATTCTCCCAAAGATTTTATTCGTTCTTTCATATCTAAAGAATCTTCTTTCTTTGCAAGGTGATTTGCCAAGCCAGTCATGGCTTTTCTAAAATCTTTTTTCTTATTTAGGATATGAGTTCTCCATATGCTAGCTATTTGCAAGGATGTGGGTGTCCAAGAGGATTCTCAGATTAAAGAAAGGAGGAATTGGCTCATTTTTAGTCATTCTTTTATTGATTTCTTGAGGTATTTTTTCGAGAGAATTTGGCTTCTTGACCATTGTATCAGTCAAGATCCTTTTGTGCTCCATTGTTTTGTAAAAATTAATGCAATAAAAAGTCATAGGAAGAAAATTTATTTCTCTTCTTTTATATTCAATATTAAAATAAAAAAAGGAAAAATTGCTTTGCCATCTTGAAAGATCTACTTAGAAATTAAATTTTCTACATCCTTTTATAAAACATCTTTAGCCATTTCACAATCGATGCATAGGAGAAATTGTTGGTTTAACAAATCTCCTTGAGATTTAGAGATAACTTTAATGATTGTAAGGATTTTTTTTTAATTGTTGAGTAATTTCTTTGAGCGTCATTGCAAGTGCCAAAGTAAATCTTACCAATTATTCTTTCCATCCAACTTTTATTTTAGAATACCACCATAACCATAATTAGATGCATTTATTTGTACAATTTTAAAACCATCCCGATGGACTATGTTGAGACAAGAAAGGTATTTTGTCTTTTCTTTAATTTTTCTTACTGCTTTTAAATATTGTTTGTTCCATATCGATGGATTCTTCTTCAATCAATCTATTAAGAATTTCTTTGGCAAAAGATTCAAAGAAGTCTAACACATAATTAAGATATCTTAAAAATCTTTGTAATTGTTTTTTATCTTTGATTTCATCAGAAAACTTGCCAGTAAATTGTATAACTCTATTTATGAGACAAATTTGATCGTACTTTATCTTAAATCTCAAAAAATTAAATTTTTATTTGAAACAACTTAATTTTTCTAGCAAAAACAACTAATCTATTTTTTTATTATTTTATAAAAAATATTCAAATATTTCCAATGTTGATCTATATTTTTTGAAAATATTAACATACCAACTATATACATAATTACAAAGCTAGTGTAATGTAAAAATATTTCATTCATAATTTTTTGAAATTCTAAAGGAGTGTTTTTCAGACCAAATAGCATCATGTTCCATTCATAATAACCAAAAAAAGTGGTGAAGGCCATTTTATAACAACCTTCTTCCTTTATTTGGATTTATTAGAATCTCGTTTTCATATCAAACTTAGAATATATTTAGGACCTTTGTATTTTTCTAATTAGATCTTGTTTGTTTATTGTTTAATACCAATATCGATAGTCTTCTTTTCTTTCTGCTATATTTTCAATATAAAAGACTGCACAACTCTGTGATGAGGTACTTTTTCTAATCAATTTTATATCAAGTAAGGATTTGATTTCATCATTATAAATTTCTAAAAATCTTTGTTCATTTGGATTGGTTGAGCTTTAGTTGAAATTTTTCCTCATTAAACTCGAGAACATAGGATAATCCTACCTAATATTTTTTTCCTATACTAGAAAGTTGAAGTAAGTTCCAAATAAATATTCTCTTTAAATTGGCTTTCCAAGGTAATTACTCTTTCTCTGAGCTTTGGATTAGATAAAGTTTTGTCTATGCTTGAATTCTGAATTTCATATGACAATTCACTTATAAAATTTCTTTGTACTCAATGGCTTCTTTTAGCTAATTTAGGAATGATTTCTTTGGTTCAAAACAAAATTCAAATATTATCTTTTTACCATTACTCTAGATGATAATACCCTTTTTAATGACACCAAAAGGCTTAATTAGTGATAAGAAGGGATTTCCTTATATAACTTCTTATTTTCGATTTTTAACCAGTAAAAATGATATCTTAATATTGATGTTTCCTATATGGACATGAATTTAAGGGATTTTATAGTTTACCCTGGGTTCTCTCCTATTGGCTATGTGAACCTTATGTATTAATTTTTCAATTTATTTGGAAGGATTTAATCCTTCTCTCATATAGTTCACATTAGCATCGGAATCTATTAGAGTCTTATATTTAAACTTATAGCCTTTTTAAATTTATATTGGATTCCATAGTACCATTTTGTGTAATGAATTTTCTATTAGAATTGATAAATTTTGTGGGTTCTTCCTCTTCAATCAACAAATTAAAGATATTCCTTTTGATTCTTCTCTTGACTCTAAAATCTACGAATCTAGAATTTGTTCCAGATCTTCTTGTTCTTCTTTTCTTTTTTTCTAATTCCTTATTCTAATAATCTCACTTTACTTTCAACATCCATATCTCCTTTTCATAAGAGCTTGGTCTCTTAACAAGTCTTCTAGGCTAATTCTTTATCATTTTGTACAATTTTCATTAGTCTTTGGAAAACTTCACAAAGAGTGTTAAATCCTATTTTCTTTAGTATTTTGAAGAGTACTTTAGTAATTTATCCTTTTTTTATATCTGAATCTTTAGAGATTTGATAAGATTAATAATAAATTATTCTTTATTAGATAATACTAGGGTTTCATTATCACCAACATCATCTCCACTAGAGCGTTCATCACAAAATGAAGACCCTTTTGAATCATTTGTTCACTTTCTGAGTCTAGACTTAGACTACTAACAAGATTTTCTAATTAATCTTTTATTTTATCCAAATCTTTTCTTCGGATATCTTTTGGATTTTCTTTTAATATCCTTTTTATTGTATTTGTTTGCATAGTATCCCATTTGATTGCACTTATAGCAAGTTGGGTTTTTATTGGATGTTTTGTCCCTTTTTACCCTTTTTGGTATAATTTCAATCCATTTCCTAAGATTTTTTTGATTCTTTTTCCAAAGTATTTTTTCTTATATTCCTTCATTTGTTATGTTTCTTTTGATAGGGTTTATCTAATTAGAATCCAAACTATAATAAGATCTCCTAATTTTTTTTTCGAGTATTTTTTTTGTCTTTTCAATCAATCTATGATTTTTAGATCACTACATAATTCAGCTCCAACTCTTTGAATCTTTTTGGCTATTTTTCTCATATCTAACCGCACATAATTTATGCTTCCTTCACCCTTGTTTCGTAAATGAGTTCTAACTTTCTTAGCAAAGAAGGATGGTAATCTTGAAATAAATTCTTTCCTAGAATTCCTAACTGGATCTACAAGTTGATATAGCTTACATGAGAAGGTATCTTTATACCATCTAAAATCAGTTTTTTGTATTTAAGATTCATTGACTATTCTCTAAGCCTTTCACATATATCATGATAATCTCTTATAAAATAAAAATAATATTTAATACTAATATAGTTACTACACCTCATAGATGATCAGGCAAGTAATTACCATCTGGATCCCTCTTAACATAGTTCAAGATTTTTTGTCGCATATAATTATCCCATAATCCTCTCAATTGCCTTGAAAAGCTTGATACTATTATTTGGATAATGGACTTCTCATAATTTCTATGGACCTTACAGGTATTTGAGTAATATATATGATCATTTGAAGCACATCATAAATATCTGATATTCAATAAGTCCATCTAAATTCCATTCTATCAAATTTCTTCCATCAAATTGAACTGCGACTGTAGTACCTGGTATTTCTTAAATTGCAAGTCAGCATGAGTGGATCTAGGATAATAGTTTTTAATTCCAAAGGCTTGAACTATTTATTTGTAAGATGAAATTTTATTGTTTCATCATTATCCTCATAAGTTTTTTTTGATGAGTTGTCTTCTTCTCTCTCGGAAGAAGTATTTTCTTCCTTCTATGATACTTCTTCGGATAAGTAGTTTATAGTATCCTTAATATTCAAAAAAGATATTCTGGTACTAAGCTTATTAATTAATTCATCTGAGATGGATGGTCCTAGTTTGACTTTTGTATCCAACTCATGAGCTATAACATTGGAGGAATATTTTTTGAAGAAGATGCTTTATTGCTATTATTTTGAGATAGCTTAACTTATTTAAGCTGAGGTATCCTTTTGCCCTCTGGAATGTTATAAACTACTTTATTTGTAGTTTCTTCTTTCTTTTATAGAATGATTATTTCTATTCCTTCTATTTGTTTTCCAATTGGTCTGAGAGTAATATTTTTAAACTTCTATTATTCTACAATTTGCTCTAGCTGTTCTACTTTTGTATTTTCATTATGTCCTTTATTGGATACCTTTAGAGGACTAGCTCATACTCCTCCCTCGACCTATTCTATTTCAAAGGATGGATATATCGATTTGTCCCCTTAGCACTCTTCCATATGTTAGAAAGATGATTATCGCCACTTGCAACTCTGGTCTTATGTACCAATCAAAGAAGAGAATATTTCTCTCTTCTATCTATTTTGACTATACCATAGTTCTCTAATTAAGCTTCATTTTTCTTCATTATAGGTTTTAAAGAACCATTTTTCTTTTCTATTTGCTTCAGAGTTAAAATCTTTCCTCAGTAATTCTTTGTCGATTTGAAATTCCTCTACTTCAATGACATGAATTTCAAAATCTGTGATAGAGGGCTCATAGCTCTTTATGTAAGCGGCGTATGCTATGGTTATGGGTTTAAAGTAACTTTTTTTTTCTTGTTATAAAAAAAGCAACCTTTTTTCTTTATAGGTCACTGGCACTGCTGTGGCAGAAAACCTTCCATCCAAAATAATTATTCTTTTGAATGAGAAGTGTATTTCTATATCTCCTTCAAATATTTTCGCTATCTTTTTGGCCTTCATTTTTTGGCCTTATTGGGTTTATAACATGGATTCGAGTCCATTCTTTCGGAAGGTTGATTTCTTCCTACATAAGTTGCCTTGGAGTAATATAATTATTTTTTGGATTAGCCATGAAGAGAGTGGTTAGTCCCTTAGGTGTTGCTCTCCTAGCACTAGGACTAATGATCATATGGCTTTGTAATAGATCTTGTAGGTTATATTCATATTCTCTATTCCTAATTTCATTGCATAACTTGTTTGCAGGTTCAAAGTCAGACAGTCTAAGATATTCGGATCGATCAAAGATATTAAAAAATCAAGAAATATATACATTGACATTGTCCATCACTTAAATTAGCTTTTATTAATCAAAGAGAATCAAAAAATTTAAATTTTATGATCTTTTAGACAACCAAGAATAGCAGTGTTCAGAACTTTTTTGGCTAAAGGTCTTATGGCTACATGTACAAGTCCTATGTGTAGGTAGTTGTATTTTGATTCAGATTGGATCTGTTTTAGATCCTTCATCTCCAAAAGTTGTATGATTTTTAGTTGTATTTATTGAAATATTTTCTATTATTTTATGTAATAATTCATTCTCGATAAGAGAAACCTTGATGATATATTTTTAATGGTTATTTTTGATACTTTTCGGTTTTCAATACTCTTTTCTAGCTGTTCAAAATGTATAGAAGATGAATTTTTGTAGATATAGTTCTAACAAGTATGGGTTTCTCAGAACAAATCGTAATGGTGCTTCTAATAAGATATTTAATAATTTTAGATGTGGCTATAACTTTATTTTGACCCTTCAATGATTGACTAGCTCAACAAAAGCTCTTAACACATCCTCTCAGCTTAAACGAATAAATGAGACTAAAAAGAATAATGAAATATGGATGTTTAATTATAATTAAGTAAAAATAGATGAGAGGAGATGTAGTTGTTGAGATAAAAAATAAGTTAGTTTAATAAGAGTTCGTTTAATGACTCAGATTTTTAGATTAGATGAGATCGCATTTGGGTAGGTTGTCTTATTTTCATTGACTCAAATGAGACCTTATGCACAACTTGAAATTTAGATCAAATCCACTTTTTGAACTTGATCCAACCCAAGGATCTTTGGATAAAAGAATGGATTGGGGGTAATCAAGTCTGGATGAGGGGCCCACCGAATCCATTTTTAGCTCTAGTTACTACTAAATCATTTAAGGACAAATTCTATCATTTTTTTTCTTTGAAAATGCTTTGGAAACTATTCATAACTAGATTATAACCCCATGCGATTCATGAGATGTAAGGCTCAGGGAGGTTCGAGAGATCTCAAAACCTCAAGGGACTAACCCACACCATCACAACTCGCATAAAATCCAATCTCCTTCGGAACAAAATTCAATCGGAACCTAAAAAACCCGTCTAATCTCTCTCAACTGCTCTCCTTTCCCACAGATCTATGAAACAAATAATGAAATGGAAAGCAAAAGAAGCAAAAAAAATCATTTATGTGGGGAAGGTCTTACCCTGAATTTTTCCCTTCTTTCCTCTGCTTTCGTTGATTTTTCCTATGCTTTTTCCTGTTTTCCTCCATGTTTCTGTCCTCAAGAGACCCAACCAGGTGGGAGGTTTGGAGTGGCCAAATAGAAAAGCTTAGATAATGGCCATCCCTAACCTCCTCTCTTTTCTCTTTCCTCATCCCTTCCTCCTCCGACCATTCGTCGATCATGCCGACCTAGGGTTCCACATCCCTAAGGCTTTGGAGAACTGCTCTTCAGATTAGAGGGAAGGAGGAGGGAGAGGAGGGGAGGGAGGAGTAGAAGTGCAGTTGGTGATGGTGGTAGAAGAAAGAAGAGGTTCGAGAGAGGCAAAGGGTGCAGTGAAGGAAGAGGATGTGATGGAGAAGGACATATCTCTTCTTGTTTAGGGGAGATTGGGGTGTCGAAAGTGATGAGCTTCTGCTCTTTGAAGTAGGGTTTAAAGCTACGAGTCATGGGGTGATTCTCTATGGAGGTTTTAAAGTGTTTAAAGCTAGGTGTAGACTTCCTTGCGGCATCAGGATTATCTCTAACAAAGACTGGCTCGTGATTCGCTCCCACACGATTCCTTCCATTTTCTCAAAATCCCATGTGAAATAGAAGCTTTGCCAACACAGAAATCTCTATTTTAATATATATATATATATAATAAGTTGCACTTGCTATAGCTTATGGGGGCATTTGGTATGGGTGATCCATTTAAGATCAAGAATGACATGGATGGAGGTGATGAGATTACCGTATTTAGTTGCATCATGGTAATTCTGTGAGGTAATGATTTCAAATCACCCTACTCCTCAAATCATCGTCCAATGTTGATAGGAAAGATGATGGGTATATAACGTTACTCCTTTCTTTCTCACGTGATGAGAAAGAGGAAAAATTCATTAGATATTTTTTAAATTTTTTTTACCTCAATCTTTAATCCTAACTCCCAGAATTTTATTGAGAGAGTGATTTGAAGCCGTGATTTCCTCAATCCAATCACGGTAATTTGAAGCTTTCCTCTTCTTTCGTCTCTTTTTCTCCTATCATTTTTTTCTTTCCATTGAGATAAGATATTTTTGATATTATATGATCGATGATCTTGAATTTTTATAGTATATCAAATAAATTACTTATATATATTCGTACATATTAAAATTTTTAATCACTGTACTATAGATAATTAAATACAGTGATCTTAGATCACTAAGGATCAAGATCACTTCAGGATTTGTATCAACAGTGATTTTAGATTATCGCGTCGACCTCAGCTGGGCCACCAAATCCACCGTTTACCACACGTACCGCACGTGCGATATGCAAGCGTGTGCATATGAATGGAGGGGATTTGAGAAGCGTCGGTTACGGTGATGGTACTCTCCTCTTGTTGATCCCCTCTCTGGTCTCTCATCGAGTCTCCCCGCTCTCTTCTCGCATCTTCGTTCACTCGCTCTGAACGATGTCGTAGGAAGGATACGAAGCTAGCTGCTGGAATAGAAGAAGAGGGTTCGTCCGGTGCCCTAACCCTAGTTCAGACGAGGGGAGGAGGGGAGGATGGAGATGGAGTTGGAGCCGCGGGTGAAGCCTCTGGCCTTCAAGGTCAAGGCCATGTCCCGCGAATCCCCGCCCAGAAGGCTGCCCACGTCCTCGACCCCGATCTCCGTACCCACTGGTCCACCGCCACTAATACCAAGGAGTGGATCCTCCTTGAGCTCGACGTACGCACTCCCCTATTTCCCATCCTTCTCTTGAAATTAGCTTAAGATATTGGTCACAGGACAGAAAATCATCTCTTGATTTTGATTGCAAACTAATTTCTTGGCATAGCGCGCCTCCAATGCAAGATTCAGTACTGCAGAAGTTCTTTTCTTTTTTAATTTTTTTAAAGACTTGTATAATAGTATGTACATTAAGTGGACTGTTGTCTCATTTCCCATCCTTCTTCTTGAAATTACCTTAATATTTAGGTCACGATAAAGAGAAAAAAAATCATCTCTTGATCTTGATTGCAAACAAATTTGTTGGAAGAGCGCACTCTAAATGTAAGATATTGTACTGCAAAAGATGCTTATTTTTATGTACTTGTATAATAGTATGTAAACTAAGTCCTTTTCTTGATCTTGACGTTGAACTGTTGTTTATTTCCCGTCCATCTTCTTGAAATTACGTTAATATTTAGGTCACGATAAAAACAGAAAAAAAATCATTTCTTGATCTTGATTCCAAAACAATTTATTAGAAGAGCACACTCCAAATGTAAGATTTTGCAGTGCAAAAGATGTTTATTTATTTATTTATTTTTGTACTTGTATAATAGTATGGAACGTAAGTCCTTTTCTTGATCTTGATGTGGAACTGTTGTTTCATTTACCATCCCTCTTTTTGAAATTACCTCAATATTTCGGTCACAAGTAAGAAAGCATCTCAGTTTAGAACATCTTAGAGCAAAAGATTTTCTTTTTTCTTTTTGGTTGTAGAAAAGTTCGTATAACTCCTCTTGATCATGGCGTGGACATGTTGTTTACACTCATCTCTGGAATTTTATGCTTGTATAGCAATTTATCTCAATATTCTTCTTGGTGAGAAGCATCATTATCGTGGATGGTGTTAACCATGTGTCTTTGGTATCACTTATATAAACATCACTTAATCAACTTAAAACACTTCTTAGAAGGAAATTATAAAATATGTTTGATAATGTTGAACAAACAATGTTTCTCATGCAAATGTGCTGTTGAAAGAAGCTTTAAAAACTAGATTTCGGCTTGTGCTTATATGGAGTACCTATTTTATATAAGCTTAACCTACTTAAGCATAGATGCATTAGAGATTCAAGCAAATTAGGTTGACCTAGAATTAACATACTCATTGCGGACCCAAAGTATGGCTGACCCAGCATACGGTTTTGGCAGTTACCTTGAAGTCCTTAAACTGTACTGAGGCCATATGCTTTCTTGAAAAAAATTCTGCATTATGAGTTACCAAACACAAAACAAGTAGCAATGTACTTCTCTTAAAAGCATTTCCTTTAAGTGCTCAACAAAAAGCCCTACTGGAAAGCAAAAGGAATACCATGCATGAAAGGTGCTTTAACTTGTTGAACCTTTTTTGTCGACAATTGACTTGTGAAATTATTGAATTGATGAGCTAGAATTTTTGTAGTATTTCTTCAGTTTTTTGATTTGGTCTTCCAAAGAGTTATGTGAGGCTATTTTGTCAGGATTGTCATTTAGATATCTTTATGAAGCATCTCTTGTCCTTATACTATTCTTTTTCCTGCAGGAAGCTTGCCTACTTTCTCACATAAGGATATATAATAAGTCTGTTCTTGAATGGGAAATCACAGCTGGACTGCGCTATAAGGTTTGTAATGATGTTGTAATTTCATCGAAGGATCCAAAATGCTCAAAACTCCTAAAGTTTACCACGACAACCCAATTTATGGAGGATGTGTTCAGTTTTTATGTTGAAAATTGTTGCGCTTTTCTTTTATCATTTCCGTTGTAGTACACACATGATTCCTCACTGCGATAAAGTCATCATGCAATTAATTAATACTGCTGCAGTTTGTGTTCGGCAGTTTAACGTATGTATAAGATTTTCTATTTTCTTCATTTAGGAATGTTTTCTGGTGTTTGCTTATGCAGAATTTTTATAATTAGAAATAAATGCTGAATGCTTGAACATTGTACAATATGAACCAACAGACAAAACCAAGCTAAAAGCCTGATGCTTATGTTTGACTTCATTTCATATTGAGTACAATTAATTTTAGAATGCGGTTAATAACATCATGATTCATTTTGCTTGTCATAAACTTTGTTCAGATGTTAATGGTCATGGTTGTCAGCTTTACATGTGTAAAAGAATATTTGGAGGTCCGGTGACAAATTTAGATACTGCGAGAAGCTTAACTGATGGTTAACTTATTTCATGACCATAATTTATTATTAAAATTTTCAGTTTGGTGCCTATACTTTTTCATATGAAACTACTATACCAAAATTTGACAGTATGTAGTGCTGCCATGCTACACTGGTATGGGTGCAATCGCTGTATGTACTACTATCATATGTTCTCAATCCTTCCTTTTCCCGAGTAGAAGCCAACTAGTATTGGGTGAAAGGTGCACCTAGGTTAATTAATTTCTTGACTTTGCTTTAACATTTTGCTCAAACCATGGTTTCCTATGCATGAGTTTTGAGACAAGCATGAGCAAAGGATCAGTGAGCTAAAATCTAGAGGGTTGGTGTATAACAAGGTTTTGAAAATTGGTACCGATGGTCGTACCGGTCATCGGCTGGTTCGGTACGGTATCGATTCGGCATCGTACTGACACACGGTACGGTAAGCGTGCCGGCCAAATCGGCATGCCAAAATTTTTGGATTTTTTTTCATTTTTTGGGGGTATCCAATCAAATCTTTATGGATTATTGAATGTTTTGAAGTTCAAATTAATATTTAGTGATATTAATTCATATTTGTATTAGTCCGATATATCTTTAATTGCATGTGAAGTGGCATTATGTTATTTAGCATCCTAAATAATCAATATATGGACTAGATATCTTTGGATCCTAAATACTTAAATCAATTAAAAAAATCTAAAATATTCAATACGTATGATCATCAGAATCTGGTCGACCGTTGATGTCCATAAATAGCAGGATGCTAGGATCATTTACATAGTCAGGAGGAACATCAGTCCATCCATCTAGCCAAATAACATTATAATCCTCTGTGCTTATTCCATAAGGTAGACGTGCTGGATCATAACTCATCCTTGAATTTTCACTGAGGTTTTGGTTCTGAGAGGTATCTTCGAACTAATAGCATGATTGTAAAGGAATCCATCCAAATATACCGGTAGCAAATTTCGATCTGTAATAGTAGCCATTAGAAGATGATGTCTCCGATGCATCATATCTATATCTGTAAGGATCATAGTAAGGTTCGCAGACTCGATATCGGAATTTGTGTCGGTTGTCGGCGGTACGGTATCGTACCGACAATAAAAAAATCAAAAAATTCTATCCAATGGTTAAAAAATGAAAAAAATCAAATCGAATCGGATTGAACTGGTATCGTACCGGATCAAACCATTCAGTATCGGACGGTTCGGGTCGATATCGTATCGAACCGATCGGTTCAGGCCATTTTTTGAAAAATTGGTCTGAACTAGACCTGTTCTCCGTCGGTACGGTACGAGATGTACTAAGCAGTTTGGGTCGGTATGGAATACCATGGATCATAGGTTGTCTGTGATTGCGGGTCAGAGGATTTAGAATACAAGGATGAACGTGATACATCTATAGATCCTACTCCACATGCGAGGTCATCTACAGTTGCATTATGTCCCGAACGACTTTGCAGAGCCTATTGTTTGTATGAAATCATATCGCTGCAGGCTTTACTAGGTCGTGTATCGTGGTTCCTATCCTGCGTAGAATGCGTAAATTGAGACTTATCAGTGAATTGAAGACCATCAATTGGTTGCGTCTTCTGTTCTTTAGTCCCTCAATGATCACCAGATTCATGACCAGTTGAAGAACTATCATCACTACTCTATCTGGTGTTTGAATTTGAGCGAACCGAATACTCCCTCTCTATCGGGATTGCAGCTGTCTTTCCTTTCTTTTGTCTCTATGCGTAGTAGCTGTTGTCCTCTCGTCATGCTTTGCTCTGGCTGCCTAGGCTATGAGGTGGATGCTGTGGCGTATCGGCTGGAGGTCTATGTGAAATGTTGCTGCTTGTCCATTGAGAGGCATTCACCCCAGCATTGCTAGCAACAAAACTGGTTGGCCGTGGAGGTGATCCTGGTTCATCAAGATCTGACTCCTACTGCTAACTTATAACCCATTCAATCATCGGATCTTCATCTTCATCAACAAAATCACTCGTAGTCGGATCCGAATACTTCAGCTGAACTTTCTTCTCAATGCATTTGAGCTTTAACCTCAAATTTAGTGCACATACATAAGATCGTTGAGGCGTTTCTGTTTTAGATAGTTCCTCTGCTTGCTGTGGATAAAGGCAAAGATCGACTAACTGCGCTCACATCCACTTGATGAAACATATCTTTAATTTGTATTTTTTCGGAGTTTTCCTACTGCCCTTAGTGCTAGGGAGTGAGAAAGAGAGAGATTGAGAAACACAGAGAAGAAGTCTTTGGAGATTTCTTATCTATATCTCAAACATAAAAACAGTCCAACATGAGCTGAACCAGGCAGTTTAGCTAGAAACAGCTGCATACCGTCTGGTTCAAGCCCAAATCATCTAGTTCAGGCCCGAACCGGACGGTTCATTATATATATATAT